>JACEIK010004009.1:16700-49070 GCA_018107945.1 Datura stramonium
AAGATAAAAGAAAAGCAAAAAAAATAGGAAATAAAGACTAAAAGTTAAACACAAGCAATTAATTTAATCCTAAATCATATTCCCCGGCAACGCCACCACTTTTTAATAACGTTGAAACCACAACTCCTTATGAAGTATGAAGCAGACGTTGTCAATAAAGAACCCAATTAGAGGTTGGAGTCGATCCCACAGGGAATATGGAAGGATGTAGTACAACACTAGTATTTAAGATTTTAAGTCGATTATCTCCTAAGAGGGGGGAATCTGTAAATGTAATAAATAACAATGTTGAGAAATTGTTTGTTGTTTCCAAGTTAATGCAACTAACTAGGGTAAATGTTCCCCATGACTTCATAACCACAAGACGTTTTATACTAGTGATCTATTCCTGTGTTTAGCATGCAATATCGGTAAGTTAATATCACCTAAATGGTTGGTCCCCTATTTAGATGATTATCACCACGCAACTTGGTCCGTCTATGGGTGTATGCTTTACTAACCCTTACCCTTGATATCAGATTAGCTATTTCCGGACAAGGTCAAGCTATTAGATGAGGGTTGATAGCCTCAAATCTCCGTTGTTAATCCCTTTTTGCATTCACTACCTCCTTGATCCAGTAAGTAAGAATAAGGCAAGTTATAACGTTTGCAACCGTTAAAAATCAATTAAAATGAAGGAAGAAACAATACATGCATAAATTCCATTCAAGAATCACTAAGTATTTTATCTATGTGTGTTAATTTGTCATGGTTCTCACAACCCTTGTTGTGGTGGTTTTAGCCTATCATGTTTACAAGTAAATTAATAGATTTCATAAATAAAAGCTAAAATTAATACTTACATTGTTGATAGGAAGAAACTCACTTGATTATTGTAACAATAAAAAAGAAAAAATCAACAATCGTCTCAAAGTTCCAAACGTAAGACACCTAACTTGTATCTAAAAACTTGAGACTTAAAACGCTAATCCTACTTGAAGACTTTTGAACTTGAAAATTCAACTCTTGAAGACATTCCAACTTAAAGCTTGATTTTAAAACTTGATGGCTATTACATGAAAATAAAGGGGTATTTATAGTAGTTGATTTATGCTTTGCTTCTTTCTTGATGAATTTGTCTTGGGATTTAATTTTTACTTTTCCTAGTTGAAGTAGGAAAGCAAATTTTTTCCATTTTGGGAGCCTTGCGTGTTGCCCCAACAAATGGCAACGGGTCACCTAACGACTCGTTGTGCATGGGAAAGAGTTGTTAGGGCCCTCATAGTCTAACTCCTTCAATTTTTCAGTGTACCTTACGATTGGTTCCAGTGATCTGCCAACGAGTCATTTAGTCAACTAACGACTCATTATGTATTTCGTCATCTCTACTGGTTACTTTGTTAATAATTTCTCTCACAGTTTTCACGACTAACTTCACGACTCATTACCAGATGTAACGAGTCGTTCCCTCAACCCGTAAGGTAAACCGCTTTTGCATCTTCCAAACTCCAATAATTTCCCACTCCTTCAGCTTCTATTCATTTTCATTGAATAAGCCTCAAATACTTTCAAATCCATCCCTTTTATCCCTGAAAACATCTAATCACATGCATCAACTAATTTTCAAAAATATATAACATAAACACATGCAAACACACATAATTTATTCTCAAAACATAATAAAGCACAGGCAAAATATGTCTATGGAGTGCGTGAGTACGCCCTTCATCAAGAACTAGGGCTAAATTTCACTTCACAAGAACAAACATCATTTCAGTCACATACTGGTGGAAAATATCTATAA
Organism: Datura stramonium; assembly: GCA_018107945.1. NCBI lineage: Eukaryota > Viridiplantae > Streptophyta > Magnoliopsida > Solanales > Solanaceae > Datura > Datura stramonium. The sequence continues at coordinate 18,484 of JACEIK010004009.1, forward strand.
TTAACATAAAATAATGTCCTACATGAATTAGACGAAGTATGACTGACAATTTTTTAACATTCCATAATCTTCAGGGCTAGAACTGATAAAGAAATTAGGGAGGAATTTGGGAACAAAAGGGAAGAACTATTCCCTTGTTGAATTCTCACATATCTGGTGAAGACGCCCAAAGAATTTCTTTGAGAAACTGCGGAGAAAAGGATTTCCCTAATTCTTACTCTGAAATGCTATGAGAGAACTACATTGTTTTTTGAGAGTCTGAATGGGGAGAATGAGGAAAGCAACCATTTAATCCCTCTAATAATTTGAAAATATGCTTAAAACGATGTAGTTTAGGGTATATGAGATAGGAAATTACTGAAAGACCCTTGAAAAAAGCATAGGGGAAAACTGATCGACGGACCCCATGGGAGGCCTAACGGGTCGTGGCCAATGACCATGACTTATGGTCCCAGTCTTGAGGTACACTGCCTTAAAACCCCTACTGGTCACCACGGGTAACCTAAAGGGTCGTGGCATGGACCAAGACTGATGGTGACTAGTCGTTAGGTGCATTGGCCCACTTCTTGCCACCCTTAAATTAGCTCTTGTCCATGGGTCATATCACAACTCGTGGCGTTGACCATGACTCGTGGTCACACCCGTGGTCACCTAAATTTCCAAAATTTTCAACTAAGTCCATAGTCCCCACAACGAGTCACTTAACGACTCGTGATCACCTCCCATGGGTCATAGAATGACTCGTTCTATGACCTGGTGAAGATTTTCTAGTTTTCTCTAATTTAAGTCCCAGGTCTAGTATTTGAGTTTCTGGGCATTACAGTATCTCCCCCTTGGGAACATTCATCCTCGAATGTTGGAAAACACATAGGAAAGCATAGAATGACAATCTTTATATACAAATACTTATCATGAAAGCTTAAACTAGTGGAAATGACTACCTCTGAACCAGATCACAAGTCTGAACTGAGTTCACTAATCATGCACGTATTCATTTACATGAGAGAAACTAAAACACATGAACTAAAAGCAGTTTTGGGGAGGAAATTGATACCTTAAACTGAATCTGAGCCAGAAGGGAGCAAATAGGGGTATCTAGCCATCATATCTGCTTCGGCCTCCCACATAGCTCCCTCAACCTACTGATTCCTCCACAAGACTTTGACTGAAGCTACCTCCTTGTTCCTCAGCTTACGAACTTGACGGTCAAGGATCTGGACTGGGACCTCCTCGTATAAGAGACTATCTTTCACTCCCACACTGTCCAATGACACAATTGAAGTTGGATCACTGATGCATTTCTTCAGTAGTGACACATGGAATACTGGATACACAGACGCCAACTCTGAAGGTAATTCCAGCTCATAAACTACCTTGCCAATTCGCCTTAGAATTTTGTAGGATCCCACATATCTCGGGCTGAGGTTTCCCTTCTTTCCAAATCTCATCACCCCTTTCATGGGTGAAATTTTCAGATAGACCCAATTATTCACAGTAAACTCCAATTCTCTTCTTCTCACATCAGCATAAGATTTCTGACGGCTCTGAGTTGTTTTCAATCTTTCTCTGATGAGTTGTACCTTCTGCATAGCTTCATGAACCGAGTTTGGCCCGATTATAGCAGCTTCACCAACCTCAAACCACCCAATAGGATATCTGCACCTCCTACCATACAATGCTTCAAACGGGGCCATCTGGATACTTGAGTGGTAGCTATTATTGTACGCAAACTCGACAAGAGGCAAGTGGTCATCCCAACTTCCATTTAAATCAATCACACACTCTCTCAACATATCTTCTAGGGTCTAAATAGTCCGCTCATCTTGTCCATCTGTGTGCGGGTGAAAAGTTGTGCTGAGCTTGACCTGGGTACCAAGTCCCTTCTGAAAGGACTTCCAGAAATGTGAGATGAACTGAGTAACTCTGTCTGAGATGATGGATAATGGCACCGCATAAATCCTGACCAACTCCCAGATATAAAGCCTAGCATAGTCTTCAGCTGAATCTGTAGTTTTGACTGGGAGGAAATGTGTTGACTTAGTTATCCGGTCTACTACTACCCAGATCGAATCCTATTGCCGATGAGTTAGAGGTAGACCCGTAATAAAGTCCATATTTACTTATTCCCACATCCACGTGGATATGCTGATATCCTGAGTCATACCTCCTAGACTCTGTTGCTCTACCTTGACTTGCTGGCAGTTCGGGCACTTAGCTACGAATTTAGCGATGTCTCTCTTCATGCCGTTCAACCAGTAAATATCCCGCAAATCGCAGTACATTTTTGTAGCACCAAGGTGGATGGAGTATCTCGAGCTGTGTGCTTTAGCCAGTATCTGCTGTCTCAACTCACCGACGTCCAGTACACACAACCTGCCCTGGTAACGGAGCACATCATCTCCCCCTTGGGAAAAATCCTAAACCTCTTTTCTGAGAACTGCATCCTTAGGCTTAAGTAAGATGGGATATTCATCCTGTTTGGACTTAATTTCAACGACCAAAGAAGAATCTAACCCACGTTGCATTACCACTCCACCCTCAGCTGAGTCAACTAACTGCACCCTAACTGAGCTAGTCAATTAATATCCTTCGCCAGTTCCTTTTTGCGTTCCTCAAGATGAGTCACGCTCCCCATAGACACTCTGCTCAGGGCATCAGCCACCAAATTGTCTATGCCCGGGTGATATAGCACGCTCATGTCATATTCCTTTAGGAGCTCCAACCACCTTCTCTGACGAAGATTTAGGTCCTTTTGATTGAATACATACTGAAGGCTCTTGTGATTGGTGAAAACATCCACGTGAGCCCCGCGTAGATAGTGCCTGCATATCTTCAACGCAAACACCACAGCTGCCAACTCCAAGTCATGATTGGATAATTCTTCTAATGAACTTTGAGCTGTCTGGAGGCGTAGGCTATCACCTTGCCCCACTATATCAGAACTTAACCGAGTCTAACTCTAGAAGCGTCACAACAAACTACAAACCCATCTGATCCTTCCGGTAAGGTCAACACCGAAGCGGTAGTGAGTCGAGTTTTTAATTCATGGAAACTCTTCTCAAACGCATCTAACCACTGAAATTTCACCTTCTTCTGAGTCAGCCTAGTCGAAGGAGATGCTATAGAAGAAGCCTTCAAGAAAGCGTCGGTAATACCTGGCTAGACCCAAGAAACATCTGATTTCGATTGGGGAGGTAGGTATGGTCCAATCATTCGCCACAGCTATCTTTTGAGGATCAACCTGAATACCCTCATCCGAGATGACATGACCCAGGAAAGTCACGCACTTCAGCCAAAATTCGCATTTGCTGAACTTGGTGAACAACTGGCGATCCCTGAGTGTCTGAAGCACTATCCTCAGGTGATTAGCATGTTCTTCCTCATTCCTGGAGTATACCAGAATGTCATGGACAAATACAATGAAGAAAAAATCCAGATACTGTTTAAAGACTATGATCATCAGATCCATAAAAGTTGCGAGGGAATTTGTTAGTCCGAAGGACATAACCACAAACTCGTTGTGACCATACCAAATCCTGAAAACTTATCACGACCCAAATGGAGGCCTGAATTGTAGACACGGGACAAGGGACGCCGAAAGACCCCAAAAAACCCATGGCATAAGCATATATCTGACCCATTCGATAAACTGAAGAAATCATCAATATAACTCAGTAGAAGTCTAATTCAACATAACATCAGAACAACATCTGAAGCTAACACATAAATAAGTCTGAAAGCCTCTAATCTGGACGAGTTGATGGGACAAGACCCCCAACAAACTCAACAATACGGAAACTGAAATACGTAAAAGAAACTAAAAGTATAGTCCTCTAAAGATGAGGAATCACCAATCCTAAGCATATATGAACTCCGAAAAGTTGACTAAGATCGGGGCTGAAACTGCGAGCTGGGTCCTGTATCATGAAATGATACAACATAGAAAGTATGCGATCAGTACGTGGAATGTACCGAGTATGCAAGGTAAGTAAAACTTCTTAAGTAAAATAAACCATTTGAAATATTTCATAACATGTCATAAGCTTTCAAGACTGAGACGAAGGCTACATGTATTCATCCTGAAATCGAAATCTTATTATGACATGACTATGCATAGATTTATAACATCATGACTAACTCGAATGACTCAAAGCTGAAAAATGAGTCAAACCTTGGTTTTAGAACATGCATGCTTAAAGAAATAATCATGAGTAATGAATATGAAAATCTGAATCATATAGACAATGGGAGAGTCGTCACTTAACCGACATACCACGATAGAGCTTACGTAGTCCTGATTATTACACTCAAGTGCGCAAAGCCGTCAAAAACCTTGCCAGGGCTAAGGACGCTACCATGTTATTGATATCAAGCTGAAGGCCCATTTGTGCATGGGGAAGCTCACTAGGGAGGTCCTAAGTCATATAGTATTCAACCTACGTTGGCGCGTAGTTCTAGGGCATAGGGTGATCGACCCTTAGCTTGCTCGGTGCTAGACTGTTCTCCCAAAATATGCAATGCTCTACATCGTATACCATGAAGTTCAACATCATATATTTACGAAGTTCAAGATGAAATCATGCATAACTCAATATCGTATGGAATGAAGCTCAACATTGTCGTTTGACAAAGATAAATAATGACATATATCTCAATTATGAACCTATGAATATGAAAATCTTTAATTTGAAACATACCACAAGCTAATATTATGAAATTTGGGAGACTTCGCTCTAAACAATGTGGTAAGCTTATTTCGGAAGAACTCATCATTTTAAATCAACATGTGGGCATTGCCCAAAGCTTTATCATACTTGGATCTCCTCAATTCGCTTTGAAAATAATATCATAATCATGGGTAGATTTAGAAACATGCTTTTCATCTTCAAACCTCATCATCATCATACATTTATCACCATTCTCTTCTTTAATGAACTTCTCATCCATTGGCATTAAATTTCATAATTTAGAAAACACAATTTTAGATTGAAAATAATTTAAAATATGCCCAAGCTTCATAATTCATCAATATAAATATAATCTAATCATACCCATGTATAGAGATTGAAGAATTATGCAATTATGTAAAAAAAAAACCCATACTTGATCATAGGTAATTTTCATGAATTGATAGAATTTGAGCATGGGTGTGGANATGGGTGTGGAAGGAGACACCCACTCATAACCCTACATACCTAGGAGGGATGATTTTACCACTTCTCTGATTGCCCAAGATGAGATTCCAATGGTAACCTTAAAACTTTCTCTAAATCCTCTCTTCAAACTCTCAAGTTTGCATGCATGAAATGAATTAGCTTAGAATAGGTTTTACCCTCTTAAAACCCTGTAAAACGAGCCTTAAACGATGTAGTATAGGTCTTAGAAACTTAGGATTTAAGGAAAGACCCTTACTAAATTCATAGAAAATAACTGTCAGGTGGTCCTAACGGACGACCCGATGACTCGTTACCAGGGCCAATGATTTGTTAGGTTACTCATCGGGTACACTTCTTCACAAACTCTTGGGGCTCATAACGATGAACGTAATGACTCGTTAGGGGTGACCAGGACTCGTGGTCACCAATTATCAAGTACACTGCCTCCCTTGTACAATTTACTAGTATATCACCTAATCACTCATACCACGACTAGTTGCCTGACATGACGAGTCATGGCCTCCTCCCGTTAAGTGCAATGGTTGACCTTCCTATTTTTCCTTCTCCCTCACCCCACGACTGACCTAACGACTCGTGGGATCTGACCATGAGTCATTGCCATGCCCGTTGGGACCCTATCCTCCAAACTTCTCAACTCTTCACTGGCCTTCCCCACGAGTCACCCGACGACTTGTGGGCTGTCCTCACGAGTCGTCCCATGACTCGTCATGTGACTACAACATTAATTTCACAACTTTTTCCCGTTTCAACTCCTAGGTCTGATCCTTGGGTTCCTGGGGTATAAAAATATCTCCTCCTTGGGAACATTCATCCTCGAATGTTACAAACACACAGAAACTTAGAAACATACCATCGTTACATGCAAACGCTGATGATTTAAACTGAAAACTGGTTAAATCACTACCTTCGAAAGGAACTATATAGCTGAACCGAATTCAGATATCACATACATCTATCATATCATAAACAAAACTTGTGCACATGAACTGAACATGGAAACTAAATAGAGAATTAGGGCAAGGACTGATACCTCAAACTGAAACTGAGCCGGTAGGGAACAGGTGGGGGTATTTAGCCATCATAGGCACTTCAGCTTCCTACGCAGCTCCCTCAACATGCTGATTTCTCCACAACACTTTCACCGAAGCTACTTCTTTGTTCCTTAGCCTCCGAACTTTACGATCTAAGATTGCAACTGAATTTCCTCATAACTAAGGCTATCCTTTACTCCGACGCTGTCCACCAGGACTACTAGAGTTGGATCACCCAAGCACTTTTTCAAAAGAGACACATGAAACACGGGATGTACAGAAGATAACTCTGAGGGTAGGTCTAACTCATACACTACCTTACCAAATCTTCTCTTGATCCGGTAGGGACAAACATAGCGGGGACTGAGTTTTTCTTTATTTTTGAACCGCATGACTCCTTTCATGGGAGATACCTTTAGAAATACCCAATCGTCCACCTCGAACTTCAACTCTCTCCTTCTCACATCCGCATATGACTTTTGACGACTCTAAGCGGTTTTTAACCTGTCCCTTATCAACTGGACCTTTTTCATGGCCTCATGAACCGAATCAGGACCTACCATAGCTTCCTCACCAACTTCAAACCATCCAATAGGTAATCTACACCTCCGCCCGTAGAGAGCCTCAAATGGTATCATCTGGATGCTGGAGTGATAACTGTTATTGTAAGAAAACCTGATCAAAGGCAAGTGACCATCCCAACTACCCTTGAAATCTATCAAACAAGCTCTCAACATGTTCTCAAGAGTTTGAATTGTCCGCTCCACTTGACCATCCATTTGCGGATGGAATGCTGTGTTGAGCTTAACCTGGGTCCCAAGCCCTTTTTGGAAAGACCGCCAAAACTGAGAGGTAAACTAAGTACCTCGGTCTGCGATAATAGAAAAGAGCACTCCATGAAGTCGAACGAACTCCCAAATATACAATTTGGCTTAATCATCCGCTGAATATGTGGTCTTGACCGGTAGGAAGTGTGCATCCTTGGTCAACCTGTCTACCACCACCCAAATAGAATCATAGTGTCAGAAAGTAAGAGGTAGGCCTGTAATGAAATCCATATTGATCTCTTTCCACTTCCAAGTGGGAATGCTAATATCCTGAAGTACGCCTCCCGGCCTTTGATGCTTAACTTTAACTTGCTTATAGTTCGGGCACTTGGCTGCGAATTCTGCTATATCCTTCTTCATGTCATTCCACCAATATATTTCCCGCAAATCATGATACATCTTGGTGGCACCTGGATGGATAGAATACCTAGATCCATGTGCCTCGTGCAATATCCGATACCTCAAATTATCAATATCTGGAACACGTAGATGGCCCTGGTACCGCAACACCCCATCTCCCCCTTGGGAGAAGACCTCCACCTTTTGACTCCGAACGGATTCCTTTAGCTTTACTAACAACGGATCCTCATCTTTCCTAGCTTTCACGTCTACTACCAAGGACGATTCCAATCAATTTTGCACAACAACTCTGCCTTCAGTCGAGTCGACTAATCTAACTCCCAACCTTGCAAGATGATGGAAATCTTTCACCAACTCCTTTTCTTCATCCACATGGGAAACACTCTCCATAGAGAGCCTACTAAGTGCATCCGCTACCATATTAGCCTTAACCGGGTGGTAAAGGACACTCATATCGTAGTCCTTAAGTAGCTCCAACCACCTCCTTTTTCGAAGATTGAGATCTTTCTGCATAAAAACGTATTGCAAGCTCTTGTGGTCCATAAATACATCCACGTGGACCCCATATAAGTAGTGCCGCCATATCTTCGATGCAAACACCACCGCAGCCAACTCAAGATCATGGGTCGAGTAATTCTTCTCATGAGCTTTCAACTGCCTTGAGGCATAAGCTATCACCTTCCCATGCCGCATCAACACACACCCAAATACGATTCTCGAAGTGTCACAATACACCACAAATCCATCGGTACCCTCGGGTAAGGTCAACATGGGTGCTGAAGTGAGTCGAGTCTTCAATTCTTAGAAGCTTTTCTCACAAGCCTCCAACCTTTGGAACTTTACCTTCTTCTGAGTCAACTTGGTCAAAGGTACTGCAATAGATGAAAAGCCCTCAACGAATCTCTAATAGTAACCTGCTAAGCCCAAGAAGCTCCTAATATCTTATGGGTTCACCGGTCTGGGCCAGTTCTTCACCGCCTCAATTTTCTGAGAATCTACCGTTATGCCCTCACTCAATATTACATGGCCTAAAAATGCAACTGAGTCCAATAAAAACTCGCACTTACTGAACTTTGCATACAACTGATGATCCTTGAGAGTCTGCAGCACTACTCTCAAATGAGGAGCATGCTTCTCCTTGCTCCGAGAGTATATAAGGATGTCATCGATGAACACTATCACAAACATATCAAGATATTGCTTGAACACCCTGTTCATCAGATCCATAAAAGCTATAGGGGCATTGGTTAGTCCAAAAGACATAACAACAAATTCGTAGTGACCATACTGAGTCTTGAAAGTGGTTTTCGGAATGTCATCTCCCGAACCCTAAGCTGGTGGTACCTAGATCTGAGATCAATCTTGGAGAAACACTTGGCACCCTGAAGCTAGTCAAAAAAATCATCAATCCTAGGTAAAGGATATTTGTTCTTAATGGTGACCTTGTTCAACTTCCTATAATCAATGCACATTCGAAGAGAACCATCTTTCTTCTAAACGAATAGGACTAGTGTACCCCAAGGAGACTTGCTTGGCCTAATAAAGCCCTTATCTAACAGGTCCTTCAACTGATCCTTCAACTCTTTTAGCTCGGCTAGAGGCATTCTGTAGGGCGGAATAGATATAGGCTGCGTGTCGGGAAGGAGATCTATACCGAAATCAATCTTCCGCTCAGGATGGACACCTGACAAATCATCAGGAAAGACCTCTGGATACTCACGTACTACTGGTACGGACTGGATGGTCGGGTTCTCAGACTTCACGTCCTTAACTTTAACTAGATGGTACATGCACCCCTTAGAAATCATCTTTCTGGCCTTAGGGTAGGAAATGAATCGACCTACAGGCGCAACTGAATTACCCTTCTATTCTAAGACTGGCTCACCCTAAAATTTGAACTCTACGGCCCGAGTTCTACAGTTAACTGAACCATAGCATGCAAATAGCCAATCCATGCCGAGAATAACATCGAAATCGGTCATGGCTAACTCAATCAAATCTGTTGAGACCTTATGAAGGACTGAGACTGGGCAACCTCTATATACCCATCTAGCTATAACTGAGTCACCTACTAGAGTGGAAATTGAGAACGATTCTGATAAAATATTGGGACTGACTCCGAAGCTACTGGCCACATATGGTGTCACAAAAGACAAGGTAGCCCTCGAATCTAACAAAGCATAAGCATAAATATGGAAAACTCGCAACATACCAGTAACCACATTAGGGGAGACCTCCTGTTCCTGAGGGGAAGCTAAAGCGTAGAATCTGTTCTGGCGCTAGCCTCCAGCTGTGCTAGTAGATGCCCCCTGATGTGCTTAGCGTGGAGGAGGGGCTGCTGAGAAAGAAGCCGGGCCTCAACCCCTAACCTGATCCTGCCTCATAGCTGGACAATCTCGAAGCATGTGTCTGGGCTGCCCACACCCAAAACAAGCACCTGAACCTGCCAAGCACTAGCCTGTGTTCCCCCGACCATATTTCCAATAAGTTGGGATGCTGAAATCTACGGGTCTGCTGCTCTGACCCCTCGAGCCTGATGCTCGCCCTCTCCAATCATGTCTAGGCCTGGATGGAACACTCAAGGCCGAAGATGATGGGGCTGATGATATCTGGTGAGTCTGTTGTCGGTGTCCACCACCGGACCTCTATTGAGAGAACCTGTGATCCTTGGTCCTGGCCCTCTTGGCCTCCCTCTCCCTCAAATGTGTCGCCTCCATCTGCTGGGCGTACAACACCATACGAGGGAAGTCCATATCCTGGTGAGCATAGAAATCCGAAACTCCTTGTCCAAATACCTTGCTATATCATGAACAAACCTGCTCACCTGCGCCCTCAGGTCCACTACTAACTCCGGGGCATATTTCGATAGGGGAGTGAACTCAAGGGAATACTCTTGCACTGTCATCATTCCCTGCTTCAAGTTTACAAACTCAGCTTCTTTCAACTCCCTCATCTCCCGAAGGAAGAATCGATCTACAAATGCAACCTGGAACTTCTCCCATGTGACCGGACTTGCTCCTCTAGCCCTGCTTTCCTTCCATTGGCGAAACCAAATATGCGCAACCCCCTTCATCTGGTAGGAGGCCAACTCCACGCACTCAACACTACTCCCCCCCATGACTTGGGTGATCTTGACCACCTCATCAATGAAATCATGCGGGTCCTCATCTACCTTGGACAACAAGAACTCCAGTGAATTCATCCTCAAGAAGTCTCTGACTTGAGCTGTCGCCACATTGCCATTTTGTGGAATATGCGCAATGGCCTGCTTATTGACCTGAGCGGTCAAGGCCTGCACAAGCATCTGAATAGCGGCCCGAAACTCATCATGAGCAGCTGGCTCTAGTGCTTGAGGCTCCTGAACTGGTGGGGATGGCTAATGCCCATAACCATTTCCATTCTCGTGGCCTTCACCACCTCCATTCCTCCTTCTGTTCATCCTTCGAGGAGCCATGATTATGTAATCGTGATTAGCATGAATTAGAAGAACAGAAAGACTTTTCATCGCACGACATAGATCATGAAAGAAGGGAACATTTTCTAAACATCTTGTAGCCTCTTCGTCATAAGTGTGGCGCGCTTCACACCCATAAAAAAGACTCTACTTAACGCTGCTTTTAGACTCCTTAGGACACTTCAAACCTGTGGCTCTGGTACCAATTTTTTCATGACCTGAATGGAGGACCCGATCGTAGACATGGTACAACGGACCCCGAGAGATCCCAAGTAAACCCATGGCATAAGCATACATCTAACCCATTCAATAAAATGAAGAAATCATCAATATAACTCAATGGAAGTCTAATTCAACATAAAATAAGAATAACATTCGAAGCTAACACATACATAAGTCTAAAAGCCTATAATCTTGACGAGTTGATTGGACAAGACCCCCAACTAACTCAACAATACGGAAACCAAAATACGTAAAAGAAACTGAAAGTATCATCCTCGAAAGATGAGGACTCACCAATCCTGAGCAGATATGAACTCCGGCAAGCTGCCTAAGATCGCAGTTGAAGCTGCGAGCCGGGTCCTGTATTATGAAATGATACAACATAGAAAGTATGTGTTCAACACACGGAATATACCGAGTATGTAAGGTAAGTAAAACCTCTTAAGTAAAATAAATCATTCGAAACATTTCATAACATATCATAAGCTTTCAAGACTGAGAAGAAGGCTACATGCATTCATCCTGAATCGAAATCTTATCATGACATGACCATGCATAGATTTATAATATCATGACTAACTCGAATTACTCAAAGATGAAACATAACATTTATGATAAAAGCTGAACAATGAGTCAAACCTTGCTTTTAGAACATGCATTCTTAAAGAAATAATCATGAGTGATGAATATGTAAATCTGAATCATATAGAAAATGGGAGACTCGCCACTTAACAGAGATATCATGATAGAGCTTACGTGGTCCTGACTATTACACTCAAGTGGGCAGAGCCGTCCAAAACCTTTCCAGGGCTAAGGACGCTACCATGATATCGATATCAAGCTGAAGGCCTATTCAAGTAGGGGGCAAGCTCACTAGGGAGGTCCCAAGTCATATAGTATTCAACCTACGTTGACGCGTAGTTCGGGGAAGAGGGTGATCGACCCTTTGCCTGCTCGGCGCTAGACTCTTCTCCCAAAACATGCAATGCTCTACATCGTATACAACGAAGCTCAACATCATCTATTGATGAAGCTCAAGATGAAATCATGCATAACTCAACATCGTATGAAATGAAGCTCAACATTGTCCTTTGACAAATCTCAATAATGGCATACATCTCAATTATGAACCTATGCATATGAGAAGATTCAATTTGAAACATACCACAAGCTAATATTATGAAATTTAGGAGACTTCGCTCTAAATAATGTGGTAAGCTTATTTCGGAAGAACTCATAATTTTAAATCAACATGTGGGCATTGCCCAAAGCTTTATCATACTTGGATATACTCAATTCACTTTGAAAATAATATCATAATCATGGGTAGCTTTAAAAACATTCTTTTCATAATCAAACCTCGTCATCGTCATACATTCATCACTATTCTCTTCTTTCATGAACTTCTCATCCATTGGCATTAAATTTCATAATTTAGAAAACACAATTTTTGATTGAAAATAATTTAAAATATGCCCAAGTTTCACAATTCATCAATATAAATATAATCTAATCATACCCATGTATAGAGATTGAAGAATTATGCAATTGGGTATAAAAATCCCATACTTGATCATAGGTAATTTTCATGGATTGATAGAATTTGGGCATGGGTGTGGAAGGAGATACCCACTCATAACCCTACATACCTAGGAGGGATGATTTTACACTTTTCTGATTTCCCAAGATGAGATTCCAATGGAAACCTTCAAAACTTTCTCTAAATCCTCTCTTCAGACTCTCAAGTTTGCATGCATGAATGAATTACCTTAGAATAGGTTTCCCCTCTTGAAACCCTATAAAACGAGCCTTAAACGATGTAGTATAGGTCTTTGGAACTTAGATTTTATGAAAAGACCCTTACTGAATTCATAGAAAATAACTGTAAGGTGGTCCTAATGGACGACCTGAAGACTCGTTACCAGGGCCAACGATTCATTGGGTTGCCCATCGGGTAAACTTCTTCACAAACTCTTAGGGCTCATAACGATGGACATAACGACTCATTAGGGGTGACCACGACTCGTGGTAACCAATTGTCAAGTACACTGCCTCCCTTATACAATTTACTGGTATATCACCTAAAGACTCATACTTATGCCTCGTTGCCTGAAATGACGAGTCGTGGCCTTCTCCCATTAAGGACACTGGTTGACCTTTCTATTTTTCCTTCTACTTTAACCCACGGCTGACCTAATGACTCGTGGGGTTTGACCACGAGTCGTTTCCATACCCCTGGGACCCTATCCTCTAAACTTCTCAACTCTTCACTAGCCTTCCCCATGAGTCACCTGACGACTCGTGGGTTGTCCTCACGAGTCGTCCCACGACTCTTCCTGTGTCTGCAACATCAATTTCATAATTTATTTCCCATTTCAACTCCCGGTCTGATCCTTGTGTTCTCGGGGTATAAAAAAACTATTTTCGATATGTCACACTCTTTGACTCTTAGCTGATGATACCCCGACCTGAGATCTATTTTGGAGAAATAGCTGGTTCCCTGAAGTTGTTCGAACAGGTCATCAATTCTGGTTAGGGGATACTTGTTCTTGATTGTGACCTTATTCAACTGACGGTAATCGATGCACATTTTGAGGGTACCATCTTTCTTTCACACGAATAATACTAGAACACCCAGGGAGAGATACTGGGTCTAATAAAACCTTTGTCAAGAATGTCTTTTAGCTGCTTCTTCAACTCCTTAAGCTCAGGGGAGCCATTCTGTAAGGAGGGATGGCAATGGCCTGAGTATCTGGGAGAAAGTCTATACCAAAGTCAATTTCCCATTCAGGAGGAACTCGGGGAAGATATTCGGGGAACACATCAGGAAATTTGCTGACAACAGGGATTGACTGGATAGTTTGGGTCTCAGAGTTGGAATCTTTGACCCGAACTAGATGATAGATACATCCCTTAGAAATAAGCTTCTGGGCCTTAAGGTAGGAAATAAACCGACCCTTAGGCATTGTACTACTGCTCGTCCACTCTAACACTGGCTCATTTGGAAACTGAAATTTGACAATTCTAGTTCTGCAATCAACTGAGGCATAACCGGGGTGTAACCAATCCATGCCAAGGATGAGGTCAAAATCGACCATGTCAAGATCAGCTGGAATGACCTTATTAAAGACTGAGACTGTGCAGTTTCTATACACCCGGCTGACTCTAGTCGACTCGCCAACTGGGATTGAGACTAAAAATGGTTCTGAGAGGACCTCTAGACTAATATCGAACTAGACTACTATGTAGGGAGTCACGAAGGAAAGTGTGGCTCCTGGATCTAGTAGGGCATATACATCTAGGTGAAAAAGACGTAACATACTCGTGACCACATCAGGTGTGCTCTCCTGATCTTGATGAGAAGATAATGCATAAAAATGGTTTTAGTATTGATTGCCCTCCGTACTTGATGTGTTTGCCTGCTGGGATGGTTGGCCTGCTGAGCTGTCGAGGTAGTGGATTGTGACCTTCCCCGTCCTGCTGAAAGGCATTCCTTAAGCTGTTGACGAAGCTGTCCACAAACAAAATAACCCTCTCGACCCTAAAGACACTCTCATGGGCGGTTTTTGCCACACTTGGGGCGAGTTGGATACCTATTACCGGCATTATAACTTTGGGACTGAGAGCCAGATGCTCCACCCCTTCGATCCTGGCAGGATCGGAAGGTAGGGGTGCTGCCTGAGCTGGGTTTTAGAGACCTCTGCTATTGTTGCTGCTGTGTGCAGGTGCTACCGCCAAACCTCTGGTGGCCATAATCTGATTGTCCATTCCTTGCCCCCTTGTTCTTTTGCTCCATGTCCCTCAATTTTTCTGCCTCAATCTACTAGGCATAGATTATAAGGCCGGAGAGGTCAATATCCTTAATTAACATCATTGTCGTACACTCTTTAAGGACCAGGTTCGACACCCCATTTACAAACTTTAGCATGCGAGCCCTTGGCTCGGCCACCATCTCCGGAGCGTATTTGGACAACTGGTGAACTCCAGAGCATATTTTTCTACTGTCAGGTTTCCCTGTCTCAGATTCATGAACTCCACTACCTTTGCCTCCCTGAGCTCCTGAGGGAAAATCTATCCAGGAAGGCTGTAGTGAACTCCTCCCATTCCACCGGTCCTGCTTCCGCTGGCCTCCCCTCTTTCCACTGTTCATATTAAACTTGGACCACCCCTTTAAGCTGGTAGGCAGTCAAGTCGGCACTCTCTAAGGGATTGACATCCATAATTCGGGTGATCTTATTAATCTCATCCACAAACCCTTGAGGGTCCTCTCCCACCTTAGGTCCGTCAAAATATGGAGGGTTCATTCGAGTGAAGTCCCGCACTCGAGAGCTGCTGCAGACCCATTGTTGTTGATCAGAACCACTTACTGGTTCACTTGGTTGGTAACAGTTTGAGCGAGCAGCTTAATGGCCACCCTGAACTCTGCAGTAGACACTGAGTCATCCGGAGGGGCTACCGGGACTTGTGGGACAGGTCGATGAGCATTACTGGCCCTTCTTCTGCTACCACATTGCAGAGGCATGATTCACTGAAATGAAATAGAGCACGAGGTAGGAGAATGATTCATGAACTGAATTTAAACGCACGATAAGGAGTATGAAATAAAGGGAGTTTTCCTAATAACATCTCATAGTCTCCCTATCATAAGTGTGGCGCGCTTCACAACCATGAAGAGGACTCTACTCGATGTGGCTTTCAGACATCTGAGGATACTCTAAACTTAGGGCTCTAATACCAAGTTTGTCACGCCCTGAGCTTCACCCTGGACGGGACACGGTACTTGGAGTCACGAGTAACCCTAAGTCAACCCCTGAGACTGGGGTCCAATACTAGTTAGGGATACATATCTGAAAGCACCCTGAGAGTCTTATTAGACCAGATTCTAGAACTGGGTTCTAAGATTGTTTAGGGTTGCTTATCTGGAAGCGTCGTAACTGTGTAAAGAACAAACTATAATTTGAAGCTGAGGTCCTGAGGCTAGTCAGAGTTGCTTATCTAAAGGTGTCATGACCGCCTAGTGGACCACTAAAACTAAGTTCTAAATTTGATTTTAATAACTGGGATGTAATATTGACACCTCGGGAAATTCTGTAGTCAAACTAATCAGCTGACATTTTTGACTGACACTTGAGAATTCGAACATTTTTACTAAAATTGAGCTGACAATAATCTAATTGAGTTTCCAATTCTACTAACAACATGGGACTTCCCAACACTAATAAAATCAAGAAAAATTTTGATATTCAAAAACTATTGCAAGATTCAATATTTTCTATGTTCAAGAACTAGCGCTAAATTTCACTTTACAAGAACAAACATCATTTTAATCACAAACTAGTGGAAAATATATATAATTAACATAAAATAATGTCCCACATAATTAGATGAAGTATGACTGACAATTTCCTAACATTCGATAATCTGTAGTGCTAGAACTGATAAAGAAATTAGGAAGGAATTTGGGGACACAAAGGAAGAATTATTCCCTTGTTGAATTCCCTCATACCTGGTGGACAAGCCCAAAGAATTTCTTTGAGAAACTGAGGAGAAAAGGATTTCCCTAGTTCTTGCTCTAAAATGCTATGAGAGAACTCCTACATTGTTTTCTAAGAGTCTGAATAGGGAGAATGAGGAAAGAAACCGTTTAACCCCTCTAATAATCTGAAAATATGCTTAAAACAACATAGTTTAGGGTCTAGGAGGTAGGAAATTACTGATAGACCATTGAAAAACTTGTAGGGGAAAACTGATCAACAATCCCCACGGGAGACCTAACGGATCATGGCCAGTGACCACGACTCGTGGTTCCAGTCGTGAGGTACACTACCTTAAAACCCGTACTGGTCACCAAATGGGTCGTGGCATGGACCACGACTCATGGTGACTAGTCGTTAGGTGCACTGCCCCACTTCTTCCCAGCCTTAAATTTGCTCTTGACCATGGGTCATATCACGACTCGTGGTCACACCCGTGGTCACCTAAATTTCAAAAAATTTCAACTAAGTTTAGAGTCCTGACCATGAGTCACTTAACGACTTGTGGTCACCTCCCACGGGTCATAGAACGACTCATTTTGTGACAAAGTGCAGATTTTTCAATTTTCTCTAATTTAAGTCTCGGGTATAGTCCTTGAGTTTCTGGGGCATTACATCCTCAGTTTCTTCTTTCATAGAACTAGATTTTATTTCTCAAGGAGTAGACAATTCTATGGACATTGTCATGACCCGAGCGTGGACCCGAAATTGAGACACGGGATCTAAAACCATGAATGGCTCCAAGCTAACCCATGATTTAGACATAGCATGAAAGAAAGCATATTTAAAGCTGAAATAAAATTGAACTCAACATAAGTGGAAGTCTATATAACATGAAAACATAAGTGAAAAATGTGAGCCAACAACGCTGAACCATCTATACATAATTTTTTGAAAACCCTTTATTCATAAGATAAGCTGATGGGCCAACACTCCGAACTAGCTCGCTAAGTCTGAAACTGAAAGACATAGGAAAAGAGACATAAACCAAAACTTTCATCCTCAGATCATGGGGAATCACCAAATCTAAGGGGTGGTATTGGATTGAAGCGAGAGCGAGCTAGCGTCGGGACTGAGACTGATCACATGAACCTATATTATGAGATGATATAGCATAGAGTATGTGGTCAGTACTTTGAATGTACTACGTATAAAGAGAAAGTAAAATATTCTAGTAAAATAATAGTTTGAAATAATGAGTATAAAACTAGATAGAGCATGAGAGTGAGGGCAACATGCTAAAAACCATAATCTTGAAATAACCATAATCATGAGATATTCATCATAAGCTGAAATATAATGACCCAAGGTTTAAAAATAGAAATCATATAATGTACCATGCTTGAAATCATAGGTGAAAACTCATAAACTGGTCAATGGGTCAATATGTCATAAAACATAGTATGGTAAGTCATGAACATAAGTGTTACACCCTGTAATTTTCTATTGTTCAATTGATGCGTGCGTACGTATATTGAGAATCTTGGAGTGAAACACATGCAAGGAAGGGCCCGAGGAATGAGTATACGAACACGACATTGAGCGAGCAGGAGGCCGGGGCTAAATTCTAGGCACCCTGGGCACCGCACCACCGCCTCAAAATTATATAAACCTCCTTCATGCTTAAATTAAATCATTCAACATTTCCCCAAACAGAGGAGCGAATGTGAGAGATATTTTTGTGAGATTTTCACTGAATTACATCGTTAAACTCCATTCACACGCCAATTCGTCTTGGATAATGAGTTCTAGGCCTACGAGGAACGTCCCTGCAGAGTTATTTCTTGAAAATTCGCTCAGAGTATCGAAACCCCGCCGAGTAAAAGTTGTAGAAATCACATCTAATTGAGTCCTAAGTGGCTACAAGTGATGGGTAAGAATTTCTACCTTCTATACTCTCGAGAATTTGTGAGTTTTCAGCAGAATTAAATAAAGTAGAATTGTAGTCAATATTCTTTGAAAGATATCATTATTAGACATTTCTACTATTGAAAATAGTTGTATTCTCTCAGCGTAAGGGCTACAATTTGCTGGAATCACTGGCTTCAGGTTGGAAACTATTTGGGTGAATGAGAATCTGCATTCGAGGTATGTTAAGTCTTATCTCTTCGGCAAGTTATTTTCATCATATAACGATGCGACCGATGCCCTCGAAAGTAGATAATAATCGGGTAGGTTGTGATTAGCTACTGCTAGTATATACGGATCATATATGTTTTAATTAACTACTACTAGTAGATAAGGATTATGTATATTGTGGTTATCTGCTATAAGACGTATTGAGATTATACTATAGTATCCCTTGTCGGGAAAGGGTATGTTAAGTATGACTAATGTTGGGTGTGCCTTGGAGAGTTCTCCGTTCACCCATTTACAGTTTAGAGGTATTCTGACGTTTTGCTGTCGTGCCAAGGCCTTAGAAGTTTATGGTTAGCTGTTGGGACTGACTTGGTAAGTTGGTCTAAATAGGGCGTATTCGGGTGATATAACTTTCATTTTGACGCCTATATTTGCAGTAAATCTAGCCTAGAGGCCGTTTCCATACCTTGATGGCTTTAGGGCCAGAATTGGGATAGGGTGGTCTTACCTTCGAGTCAGTGGCACCAGAGTTGCCTAGTGAACTGAGCGACAACTTGCCATATGATTGGCTACTATCAGTGATCGTTAGTTTAAGCCGACCCAATGCTTGTCCTACAGGTCGCTCAGGAAACCACTCCAGTTGTTACAAGTCTGATAGACTAGTCGATACCCTAAGGAGGGAACCCTTATAAGTAGTTAGATGTTTGGCCAACTGATGTGCTGTGGGTTTACAACATATTTGATGCTCAAAACTAAGAAAACAACATGGACTTAGGTGTATTTATGTGGATATGAGATATTTTTCCTTTTGTTTTAGGATAAACAGGTGTTGGAACTGAAAATTGCAAAAGATAGCTTAAAACTTGCAAAATGGGGAAAAAGTGCAGACCACAGTACGGATCGTAGGAAGGACCTACGAGTCGTACTGGTGGCCGTGAGAAGTTGCAAAAAGTCAAGGTTGAGAAGATGTGACCCACAAGTCCAAGTACGATTTGTAGCAGGCCTGTACGAGTTGTGATGAGGAAGTCATGATGAAATCCAGAAGAATTGCATCTGAGTCTGACTCCTGCTACGAGAAGAAAGTACGACCCGTAAGACGAAGGTACAAGTCATACCATTCTGATCGCGATGAACTTCAGAAAAACTTCAAACTCTCTGATTCAAAGTACGGGAGCTCAGTACGTGTCATGAGTTGATTGTACGAGTCTTATCCAGATCCAACACTTAGCCATAATTTAGCCAGCTGAGATTGTATGAGAGAAAGATATGTGTTGTAGGATCACGCTACGGATCGTAGGTCGAGTCGTGGCACTGCAACGACAGATATGGAAATTCACCCTGTTGTCTTAGGAAAAGGATTCTTGTGTCTATATAAATATGTTTTAGGTTTTATTTTTATAGGACGTCAGTTTGATAATTTTAGAGAGTAAAAACCTCGAGAGAGAGAGAGAATTGAGTTGGTCTTAACTTGTGATTAACCTGTTCTTGAATTCATCTTGTTCTTTCTACTTGTTTCTCAAGATATTTGTGGAGTAATTGAAGGAAATGTTTTTTCTCAATCATTATTGTAAGTATTGATTTTTGTTCTTAATCATGATTGTAAATCACAACCTTACAACTATGAGAGACTAAAACCTCCATAGCTAGGGTTGTGGGAACCATGTTGAATTAACAAGATAGGGTTACACAGAGTGATCTTAAAACCAATAAAAACACTTATATTGTATTCTCTTCATGCTTAAACATTTCTTAACAGTGCGCAATGTTAGGAAGTGCCCGAATTCTTTACTTTCTTTGGTCGAAGAGGTAGAGATTAGGAAAAGAGAATTACAATGGAGCCTTGATTTTGATGATCATTGTATTAACTTGAGAAGTGGTCGCAGGATAGTTTTATTTGGAACTTAGTGATAACGGACTGTTTGAAACCGCTTATTAGACTTTGTCGAGTGATTGAGTATAGTCATTCAATAGGGACTGCTCGATTGTTTGAATGAACCTAAGTTATCAGTTCTATAAGTAAGTATTGGTGATAATCTCGAGTCTATACCCAAAGCAGTTATGAACCCATGGGGAACACAAACCCTAGTTATCCTTTGATATTGGCTTAACATCAGAATTTTGATATTTGTTTTTATTATTGATTTTCTTTAGAATTCCCCTATTTTGAAGTAACTATTTTACAAGTTCAGTTACCGGCTATAATCCAGTCTCCCTGTTCCTTGTGTGTTCGACCTCAACCTCAAGTTGGGTTCTTTATTAACAACGTCCGCTTCTCACTTTAGTAAGAGGTGTGGTTTGAGCGTTATAAAAAAGTGGCATCGTTGCTGGGGAATACGGCTGAAACTAGAATATTAGCTTGTAATTAACTTGTTGGTGGTTACGTTACTTTTTACATTTTTTTTCTTTTTTTTATTTGTTTTTTAGTGACTCTCAGGCTACATCAAAGGAATAGGCTTTCACTCAAACATCCAAATGGACCATAGCGAGCTGCCAACACCTGTGGGAGAAATTGTGATGGATGATACATTGGCAGCCGTGATCATGAATTATGAAGAGGATGGAAACCCAGAATACAAAAATACAGTTAATTCGTTAAATGGGACAGGGTCATATAACTTCAACCCACTGAAGTTAGACCTGGACTTAAAGAACCGTCAACATTGCTGGCCAAACCATCTGTGGAGGTGCCACCAATCCTTGAACTAAAAGCGTTACCTTCTCATCTCAAGTGTGCATTCCTTGGGGAGGACAACACTTTGCCGGTCATCATTGCAGCGAACCTGTTAGATGAGCAGGTGGAAGCCTTGGTGAGCATTTTGAAGAGATAGAAGAAGGCAATTGGCTGGAACATAGCTGACATCATTGGAATCCCACTAGGAATATGCACCTATAAGATTCAACTTGAACCATATTTTAGGCCAAGTATAGAGCATCAGCACCGCTTGAACCCTCCAATGCAAGAAGTTGTCAAAAAGGAAATTATCAAGTGGTTTGATGCTGGGGTGATATATCCTATAGTAGACAGTGAGTGGGTAAGTCCTGTCTAGTGCGTGCCAAAGAAGGGAGGAATTACAGTGGTTCCCAATGAAAAGAATGAGCTGATACTGACACGACCAGTCACAGGATGGCGTGTATGCATAGATTATAGGAAACTCAATCGCTATACCCAAAAGACCATTTTCCGATGCCATTTTTGGATCAGATAATGGATAGACTCATAGGAAGAGAATGGTACTATTTCCTTGATGGATATTCAGGGTATAATTAGATCACTATAGCTCCAAAAGATCAGGAGAGGACAACTTTCACCTGTCCATATGGGACATTTTCCTTCAGAAGAATGCCATTTGGATTGTGTAATGCACCAGCCACTTTCCAGCGTTGTATGATGTCCATCTTCTCAGATATGGTGGAGGATACTATTGATGTATTTATGGATGATTTTTCTATCATAGGCGATTTATTTGAATCATGCCTTAATCATCTGGAAGAGTACTGAAAACATGTGAAGAAACAAATCTGGTCCTAAACTAGGAAAAATGTCATTTTATGGTTAAAGATGGGATAGTGTTGGGCCGCAGAATCTCAGGAAAGGGGATCGAGGTGGACAAGGCAAATATCGAGGTTATAGCAGGATTGCCACCCCCTATTTCTGTAAAAGAAGTCAGAAGCTTTTTAGGACATGCAGGATTCTACAGGCATTTTATCAAGGACTTATTAAAAATTGCACAACCATTGTGCAAGTTTCATGAGAAAGACGTAAAGCTCATGTTCGATGAGGCATGTCTGAAGGCCTTTGAATGCCTGAAGGAAAAGCTCACCACTGCTCCTATCATTATAGCTCCAGATTGGTCTCTTCCCTTCAAGGTGATGTGTGACGCCAGCGATGTCGCTCTTGGTGCTGTATTAGGAAAAAGGAAAGGGAAGATGTTTCATCCAATCTATTATGCAAGCAGAACATTTAACACAACCCATAAGAATTATACAGTCAAAGAACAGGAACTGCTTGTGGTTGGTCTTTGCATTTGAAAAATTCTGAGCATACTTGCTTGGAACCAGGGTGATTATTCATACAGACCATGCTGCATTGAGATATCTGATGTCCAAGCAGGATGCGAAGCCCAGATTGATTCGGTGGGTGCTCTTGCTCTAAGAATTTGAGTTTGAGGTGAAAGACCAAAAGGGAACAGAAAATCAGGTGGTAGATCATCTATCCAGGATTGAAGCAAAGGAGAGGATGGAGTTGATATCAATGATGCCTTCCGAGACGAACAAGTACTAGCTACATCGCAGGATTTGATTCCTTGGTTTGCCGACTTTGCAAATTACTTGGTTAGTGATGTGATACTAGCATACCTTACTCCTCAACAGAAAAAGTTCTTATTTGATGCCCACAGATATTACTGGGATGAGCCATATTTATTCTGCATTTGTGTAGACGGTATCATTCGTAGGTGTGTCCCTGAAGTAGAGATTCTGAGCATTTTTGAGGCATGTCGCTCATCGCCAGTTGGGGGTCATCATAGTGGTGTTAGAATGGCATATAAAATTCTACAATGTGGATACTTCTAGCCCTCTATTCATCGAGATGCATATGATTTCGCCAAGTCTTATGATCAATGCCAAAGGCATGGTAATATCACTCGTAGACATGAGTTACCACTAACGCCCATCTTAGAAGTAGAGTTGTTTGATGTGTAGGGGATTGACTTCATGGGACCATTTGTTAGCTCATATGGAATGAATTATATTTTGGTGGCTGTGGATTATGTATCCAAATTGGTGGGGGCAATTTCCCTATAGAACAATGAAGGAAGGAGCATGACTTCCTTAGGAAACATATCTTTGCCAGGTTTGGAACTCCCAAGGCTATTATCAGTGATGGTGGATCTCACTTCTGTAATTGACTCTTCAAAACATTATTGCAAAAATATGATGTCAAGCATAAGGTGTCCACACCTTACCACCCTTAGTCGAGTGGACAAGTGGAAGTGTCGAACAGGGAAATCAAGACCATCCTGGCCAAGATAGTAAATACTACCCGGACTGATTGTTCAAGGAAGCTCGATGACGCACTGTGGGCTTATAGAACAGCTTATAAGACTCCCGTTGGTTCATCTCCAAACCGGCTGGTTTATGGCAAAGCATGCCACTTACCAGTTGAACTAGAGCATAAGGCATTA
This sequence comes from Datura stramonium, assembly GCA_018107945.1. Classification (NCBI taxonomy): domain Eukaryota; kingdom Viridiplantae; phylum Streptophyta; class Magnoliopsida; order Solanales; family Solanaceae; genus Datura; species Datura stramonium. The sequence continues at coordinate 42,351 of JACEIK010004009.1, forward strand.
TGGGCTTTAAAGAGGCTGAACATGAACTGTAACGAAGCTTCCAAGTTAAGACTTAATCAGCTTAATGAGTTGGATGAATTCCAACTTAAGGCTTACGAGAGTGCATCCATCTATAAAGAGAGAATGAAGATCTACAATGATAAAAATATTGCAAGAAGGGAGTTCAGCCCAGGTGATTTGGTCCTACTTTTTAATTCAAGACATCGATTGCACCCTGGGAAGCTGAAATCTAGATGGATGGGGCCTTACAAAGTAGTGCAAGTATCTCCTTATGGTGCGGTGGAACTTGAGGATAGAGAAGGAAAAAGATTTAAAGTAAATGGGCAAAGAATAAAAGTGAATCTGGGAGATGAGGAAGAATTAAAAAGAATAGAGGAAGTATACCTTGATGATGCTTGAGAAGTCACAAAAGTCACATTGTGCCGTGATGTTAAATCAGGCGCTGTATGGGAGAAAACCCATGGCAGGTGAAGTCTGAGTAGCCCAGGTATGTCCTCTTCCAGATAATCTTCTAGATGATGCTTAAGGGACGAAGCTAACTTTTCAAAAGGGGAGGGGGTGTACTTGTGATTTTTGGGTTTTTTGGTCCGTCTAAGGATTTTTCTTGACGTGTTTCTTTTCCCTCAAACATTCTATCTAGTAGAACCGACATGTGTAGGATTTTTATTTTTTGTTTGTAATTTTTGTTTAAATAGAAAGTATCTTAGGAGTAATCCGCCAATAAAATTGCACTAGTTTTGGTTTTTGTAAAAATTGACCCTGTTTAAAGCTTTTCTAATACATTAGCTATGTATTTGTGACAACATGCATGGTTGCTGTGGACCTTTGGATGTCATTTATTTTGTCAGCATGAGTAGTTTTGTTAAGTCATGTATAAACCAGACATGTGAGGTGAAAATAGTTCATGTACCATGTGTGAGTGAGATATATTAGTCAGTTTGGTATTATATTGTAGATCTAGAACTTTTCTGGTTGGTCTCTACATAGGCTAAGGATGGTTGGTTAGGATATGATCATAGGCCATTGTTTGTTTAGCTCACTTTTAGCCTATATTGCCCTACAAAAAGTTGCATGAATCCCTTGATCCCAAGTTTGAGCCTTAATAGACCATGTTTCTTTGATTTACCGATTAACCATACCCATTTTTTGTAATGAACCTGTTTTGGCCCTGGTCCTTCCTTGGATATTGTGAACCTCAACATAAGCAAAATGCTTAAGTTGAGGGTGTCTAGAGTAGGGGTGCATAAAAGGTGGGAATGGAAGAAAGGAAAAGAAAAGAAAAGAAAGAAATGGTGGAAAATGAGGTGTGGTCAGATGAAAAGAAAAGGATGAAAAATGTTGCAAATGTTGAAAAATAAAGCTCAAAGAAATTATGAAAATGCTAAAAAAAGTGAAAACTCACCACACCAATGAAAATGTAAATAAAAAGGAGAAAAAAGAGAAAAAGGGGAATGAAAGATTAAAAGGGTGAATTAGGTGAATGGTGTAGCCAATGTATGTAGTGCCAAGGAAGGAATAATCACTTATAAAATCTTCAATCTTTATCATGTCCAGCCCTAAGCCTACATTACAAGCCATACCAAGTCCTATAGTGATCTTAACTCGACCATCTAAAAAACCAAAACAGAGAAAATAAGAGCAAGCCTATGGTATCTGACACATAATACTTGTAACTTCTTTGTGAGAGTAAGTGTCTTACTTGTTTAGTCCCATGCTTTGTTTGACAATTCATATATGAGAGGAGACTTCATTTGTGTGAGGGTACATAGATTATGTTTGCTTTTACTGTTTGTCTGTGTGAAAAACATTGGTGATGACTTGACTGCCTGTTGATAGCTAGATGACATTGTATTGATCCCTGTTTATGATGTTTTGAGGTTGCTTGTAATGCATTAGCTGATGTGGTTCCATGAGAAAGGTTCAATAGAGTTTGTATAGAAAGTGCAGGTTTGTTTGAGTATTGGTTGTAGTATCGTAAGTCTATTTTCTAGTTGAGCATCGTGTTCTAGTTTTTTTTCTTTGCCTGAGGACATGCAAAAGTCTTAAGTTGAGGGTGTTGATGTGTTGTGGGTTTACAGCACATTCGACGGTCAAAACAAAGAAAATAGCATGGACTTAGGTGTATTTATGTGGATATGAGGTACTTTTTCTTTTGTTATAGGATAAACAAGTGTTGGAACTGAAAATTGCAAAAGATAGCTTAAAAAGTGCAAAATGGGCAAAAAGTGCAGACCACAGTATGGATCGTAGAAAGGACCTACGAGTCGTACTGGTGGCTGTGAGAAGTTGCTGAAAGTTAAGGTTAAGCAGATGTGACCCACGAGTCCAAGTATGATTCGTAGCAGGCCTGTATGAGTTGTGATGAGGAGGTCATGATGAAATCCAGAATAATTGCATCTGAGTCTGACTCCAGCTACGAGAAGAAAGTACGACCCGTAAGACGAAGGTACGAGTCGTACCATTCTGGTCGTGATGAACTTCAGAAAAACATCAAACTCTCTGATTCAAAGTATGGGAGCTCAGTATGAGTCATGAGTTGATTGTACGAGTCGTACCCAGATCCAACACTTAGCCAAAATTTAGCCAGCTGAGATTGTACGAGGTCGTAGGAGCATGCTACGGATCGTAGGTCGAGTTGTGTCACTAGCGGTGACAGATATGGAAATTCACCCAGTTGTCTTAGGAAAAGGAATCTTGTTTCTATATAAATATTTTTTAGGTTTTATTTTTATGGAATAAAGTAAGTTTGATAGTTTTAGAGAGAAGAAACCTTGAGAGAGAGAGAATTGAGTTGGTCTTAACTTATGATCAACCTGTTCTTGAATTTGTCTTGTTCTTGCTACTTGTTTCTCAAGATTTTGTGGAGTAATTGAAGGAAGTGTTTTTTCTCAATCATTATTGTAAGTATTGATTTTTATTATTAATCATGAATGCAAATCACAACCTTACAACTATGAGAGGCTAAAACCTCCATAACTAGGGTTGTGGGAGCCATGGTGAATTAACAAGCTAGGGTTACACAAAGTGATCTTAAAATCAATACAAACACTTATATTGTATTCTATTCATGCTTAAACATTTCTTAACGGTGCGCAACATTGGGAAGTGGAAGAATTCTTTACTTTCTTTGGTCGAAGAGGTAGGGATTAGGAAAAGAGAATTAAAACGGAGCCTTGATTTTGATGATCATTGTATTAACTTGAGTTGTGGTCATAGGATAGTTAAATTTGGAACTTTGTGATAATGGATAGTTTGAAACCGCTCATGAGACTTGGTCGAGTGATTGAGTATAGTCATTCAATAGGGACTGGTCGGTCGTTTGAATAAACCTAAGTTATCAGTTCTATAAGTAAGTATTGGTGATAATCATAAGTGTATACCCGAAGCAGTTATGAATCCATGGGGAACACAAACCCTAGTTATCCTTTGATATTGGCTTAACATCAGAATTTTGATATTTGTTTTTATTATTGATTTTCTTTAGAATCCCCCTATTTTGAAGTAACTACCTTACCAGTTCAGTTACTGGCTATAATCCAGTATCCCTATTCCCTGTGGGTTCGACCCCAACTTCTAGTTGGGTTCTTTATTGACAACGCCCGCTTCTCACTTCAGTAAGAGGTGTGGTTTGAGCGGTATCACCAACATCCCAGGATACATTTATAGATGCCCAGGTACAGGTTGCCGCAAAGGACTATGTCCAGATATACCTATCTACGAGGCTATGAATCCTCTAGAAGAGCCATATGAAATCTGGGCAGACTAAGTTAAGGTCTAAAAGGACTAGAACCGAAGTATCACAGTGTTACTTCCAGGCTAAGAGTTATAGTAAGCTGCCTATAGAGAGTTAGGGGCGACTGCTTAGGAGCATGTTCAATTAGTAGAAGCCCCCCTCAGTTGTTCTAAGTGGAGGAACTAAATAGTTGGTCGTCTATGACCTTACTGTTTTCTTATGAGCTATCATTGTCCTAGCATGACTTTCAAAGTATTACTTAGGCCACTCCGAACATCGCTCTATTCTGTCTGGGCCATTAAAAATTATAATCATTGCCAAGACCCTCTGCTCAGGTGTATGCACACGGGGTGTGCCAGTTGGCAGCTATACAAACAATTCTAGGGGTGAGTAGTGGTCGTGTTAGTCCTAAGAGGTCTAGATATTCCTTTTGAGTGGTTAGATTGAGACTCATATGTAGCACTTCAGTCAAGATTGACCCCACCCAGGATAGCCTTCAGTTGACCAACTTCACGGTTGCTAATTGTGTCGTCTCATATGGAGCTATGGTTCGCTTAGAGGAGCTATGTGATATCACTCAGAAGAACTATGTGATATCGCTCAGAGGAACTATGTGGTGTCTGAAAGGACTATATTCATGCCTATAAGGTGATATTTATGTCCATCCACGCATGGACCTCTTCTTAAGCCATACTGGCATTACTGACTCTCCGCCGAGCCTTGTGTGCCTAGGGTGCAGTTACAGGAGCCCAATGGGCTCAAACACAGTTATAGGAGTCCAGTAGGCTCAGTTGCAGATCCAGAGGCCGGGTAGTTTGGCTATAGTTACTAGTAGAATCATAAGGACCTGGTTAGGGGTATATAGATTGAATTGTACTTGCTAGGGCTTATGGGGAACCCGGTAGGTTATTGCTGTGTTGCTTGCACCTTCCAGCCTTATGAGGGCAAAGTTAGGTTCTTGTTTGCATACTTTCTTGTTAGATATAGGTTATGAATGTATAGCCGTGTAGCTTTAGTTCGTATTTATTTAGTGGTTTATGAGATGTAGGTTATGGATAAAAAAGCTTCCAAGTTAACTTCTATTCTTTGTCGCTGATTACTTTCAGTTCTTCATCAACTTTTATTCAGCTTTTATTACTGCCTTACATATTCGATACATATTGTACTGATGCCCACGCGTGGGGCGGTGCATACTTGCCTGCAGGTTTAGATAGACAAGTTTCAGGACCTTCTTTAGCAGCTATTCGGAGTCAGTAGATTGGTCAGCTCCTTTCATTCATAGTTGTCTGGTAGTGGTGGTTTGCTCTTTTTTTTGTATAGTTTTGGGTAGGTTAGGGCCCTATCCCAACCACTATTCCACTCTTAGAGGCTTGTAGACTACAGTTTTCAGTTAGTTCGTTATTGTTGGCCATGTGGGGCCTATGTATGTATATTTTCGTGTTCGCTGTGTGGGGCCTAGTTTATCTAGTTACTTAGGAGCCTTATTGGCTATAATATGAATATGATGCCTTTTTTTCCTTCTGTTATAACTAGACAACATCGTGATCTTGTTGGCTCGCATAGGATCCCTTTATTGTTGTGTTAGCTGGGTTCTTTTATAGGTGCTGTGTGGACTTATCGCCCTGAGGCTATGTTGACAATCGAGATATAACAGTTATTTTCTTGGTTTTAAATTGCTGGCAGGCACTAGTGGTGCAAATGCCCAGCCAGGTAAGCCCAGGTCCCAGCATGGCACTAGGTGCTAGTCATGCCTCCAAAGATGGGGCGTGGCAAACTTGTATCAAAGCAACATTGTATCTTAGGGAGTCTACAAGCCGTGCCTATTAGATTCTTGTTTATAATTGTGTTGTCCACCACATTTTTTAAGCAAGAGGCTACGAGGCATGATAGTATGGTTACCCCTCTTTCTTCTCTGATCATGTTATAGAGTTGAGTTGTATAGGGTTGAGTCCCTAAGCTTTGATTGTTATGTCCGTCTAGAATAATGTTTGGTGTAAGACAGACTATAGTCAGCCAAAATTCTTATACAACAACAGGAGAGGGTACTACTGAGGTGCCACAGTTGGGGGACATCCCAACCTGAGTGTGAAAACGTCTTTTCAATCTCTGCAGCATCCTCCGGGGGCACCAGGAACCTCATAAGGTAACAAACACATCAGTATTGCTCCCAGTTTTTCCTGCACCCTTAGATTAAGATGTTAGGAGTATAGCTTACATGTTGGCTTACCTTGTAGCTATTCAGTATTAGACAGGGACAACAGCTACTGTGTATTACCTGAAAGGTGTAAAAGGGTGTAAAATTGTGGGATTTTTACCTCCAACCTTTAGAGTTTGCTGAGTTTCACCACTTCAGCCCTGCTATAGTATGATATTGGTTAATTTCCACCTCTCATCCCTCCTTTCAGTATAGAAGAGAGCATGAGTAAGGGCTAAACCCATTGATTCTTGCGAGGTGTCAGAAAGAGTGGTTAAGACCCTTAGTACTTAAATAAGTCACCTAGGCCCTCACAACAGTAAATCAGGAGGGCAGGTAAGATTGTCAGTAGCTGAGTATATGTGAGAGCCCATAAGCAATAGACCTCCAACAATAGTAAAGCTCGGGTTAGAAAGAGATTAATCCTACCACGGTATGTTGATGGCAGTAGTGAATACTGGCTATGGCCCTAGTTTAGTATGTTGAAGAACAGAGGGATTATACGATGGAAGCTGGCCAGAGTGCAGGTCAGGACGATACAGGTTGGCGATTTTGTCCAGTAAACTCCTTCCCGATACGGTGTATGGGGCACATGTTGACACCCAAATTTGACCTCCCTGCGCCCGATATACGCTGCTTATATATGTATATTTCTTACATAATTATTCAATTCATATTCATAACTCGCATAATTATTTCAAATTATAATTTTTTTTAAAAAAATGCATGTTTACATTTAATGTCAATTTATTAATTTTCTGATGTTATGTAATTATGTCATATATTCCGTGTT
>JACEIK010004009.1:49518-94071 GCA_018107945.1 Datura stramonium
CTTCACCTCTCTCACCGGATTTCCATAGCAACCACCGGCGAAACTCCTCTTCTCCTCACCTCCGCCTGTCACCCGTACAACAGCCACCACTGTACCAGCACCACCCCATTTTCCCCTCACCACCTCGACCAGCAGCCCTCTTCTCCGGTACACCATCCACCCTTCACTCCTCTCTGCCACACAACCACCAAATGACCTTCCTTTCCCCAGAACTCTGGTCAGAGAACACCCTCACCCTCCCGTCTCATCTTTTCTCCAACAGACCTGATTTCTAATGGGTCAAATGCAACATGGACTCTGGGAAGATTCTCTCAGATCTGCCCGTTGTCCGGCTTTCTATTTATTTGGGGACTTTTCCCTCTCTTTTTATTTGCTTTTACTTAGAGCTAGAAATTTTAACATGCCTACTGATAATATGCTCACCTATAAATGTGTAGATTATTATTTTGTACTTACCTCTAGTTTATCATACGTGAAGTTTCTTAGTTTCTATAGAAAGACTAGCTATGTTTCATTTGATTATCCGGGTCTATTTTAGTATGCATATGCATCACTCTTTACTGTTCTTCTCACCCTTTAAATAAAAACTCTAGTATTATCTGCACTCCCTTGTCTAGAAATGGATCCACGAAACATAGCATTTTTTCATGAACATATTGGCTGGCCTGTCATTATTTTACTTATTTTCTCTTGTGGAGGTGGGAAGAATTAAAACATCTCTGTAACAACTAATGATTGATTTTTAATTCATGTTTATATGATGAATTAAGATGCTAGGTTTAGAGAAATCCTATAATTAATCTCGCCATAGGATTGTCTCAATTGTCTAATTAATTAGGATTTAAATAATGCGCTAAATATGGTAGTTTGAAACTGCCCTTCTGGACATGGAATAGCTTAACATTCGTTAATCATGGACAATTATTTATTTTACAGCTAATTGATTTATTTACTTACCTTAAGGAAAACTTGTATTGATTGATACGCATGACTGTTTATTGGTTCAAATGTGGCACTATCAGAATTTTACCGTCCTTAGAAAGCTAAGTTATTTTCCTTCTCCAAATAAAATCATACATGTCTAGTATTACTTATGGTATGTTTGAATTTTCAAATTATATTATTTTTCCGTAATTTAATTAAATTTGTTTGCATATTATTTAAACTGATTGGGTATTCCCTGTTAATTGGTTTCCTTCTTAAATACCATTTCTGGTTTCAAAGGAAGCTGTAATTAATATATGCGGATTGGGAAATTATATTTCTGTTTAAGGAAAATCCCTTTGACTAATTTCTTTTTTTTATTTTTCTTTCCTTTTAAGTCTTTAATGGATTCTTTGAATTAATTTATTTCCTTCATTCAGCTCTTGTGTAGGGATATATAAAGGAGTCCTCCCCTCTCCTTTAGGTTCATTCGAGAATTGGGTTCTGAAGTGAAAATTATTTTAATCCTAAAGTTCTTTTATTCCTTCACTCCCTTTTCACTCCTCAACACGAGCACTTCTCGAAATCCAAGAGATTCTTGTAATGTTAACGTGCTGAGTTTTGGGTTTAATTCTGTTGAAAGTCTCTTCGAAACTGTTATTAACTAATCCCTGTTTATTCAAACTGCGATCTCTTACTCATCATCAACCGGTCTGTCTTATTTCTCTATGTTATTTTCAACAACAATGTGCGAATTTGTTGTTTGCATCATGTTATGAATTACTTGTGATATTCTAGTATATTCTTTATAGTAGCAATTTATTTACATTGTTCAATTCGTACTTTTGTAAGACAATTAATTAAACAAGTTGGGGATTTATGGAATTCCAAATACCTTTTTGTACGTGTATATTTGTGGTATTACTTGTTTAACAGGTCCTTTTCTTATAATGACCCGAAGATGTCGTCGGGACAAGATGGGGCTTAAGAATTGCTCAAATGCTTTATGTTTAATTTGTAATTTATTTATTTACTTTTCTTTTCATAAGCTATAAATTGTAATAAACTCTAATAATAGTGAAAAGGGGTTTTATGGGTGGCGGGGATTTTATCTTTCTTCTATTTTCTTAACTGTCAATTTCTCCTAGAAAGCATGCCTATAGGGTTGACGCACACATAGAAATCATGCCTATAGGGTCTTAAATATTTAATTTAAAGTATTTTTTATGTTTAAATTTTAGTAACCTTGCCTGTAAGAATGACGTAAGCATGTTTATTTCAGTTAACAATTATGCATATAGGAATCTAAATTATAAGTATGTGCATACTTATTTATGTCACAACATGCTTAGGATCTACTTGGTAATAATTGGTCATAAATAATTCTGGCGTAGTTATAAAATCAACAACTTACATCTGTTAAATATCATGACCTATAAAATCAATATAACTATTACTGATTATTATGAAATTATTAAGATGCATGCTTAAGTGCATTTTTATCATTTAGTTTTAGATACTTTACTTACAGAGCATAAGCAATATATTGGGTAGTAGATTAGTCTCACGTCTTTTTTCTACTCACCTTTGAACTAATTCGGGATTTGTTAATAATTAATAACTACCTAGCTAACTATAGTAGAACGCTACTCATCATAACCTAGTTAGATTTTAAAACACGGCCTCAAACTTACATGTTAGTTGAAGTCATACTTATGGGAATTCTTTTATATACCACTGTTTAATCACTGTTAAAATGTGCTACATAAAATGACATATAAGGTCACATATTGGTATTATTCTGGCTGACATATATTACATTTATTTGCTAAACTTGCAAATATAGTATTGGTGCATTAGAAATCACGTCCTCATTCTATCTGTTAAAAATTTCTCCAAGCATATCATATTATAGGTTGCGTATTTAAACCTGACATTATGCTTTCTAAGATTATGATTATTATATTCTTATTTCTGTTTGTTTTCATTAAGATTTGTCAAATATATGCTACTTGTTTAGACTTGACATTATACGTTATAGATCATGCCTATAAGATTTATTTGCACTCGTTACGAAAATCTTGCTTATAGAAATCAATATAGAGGCTTATTTGAAACCTTCATTTGCTAATTGCTTTAATCATAGTTTGACGATTAATCACCCCTTAAACAATCTTAGTACTTTCAAAATTCAAAATAGTTATCCAATTCCTCTTGGACACTAAAATTGGGACGGGGAGGCAAATGATAAACCGTTAGTTTTTTTTTCACCTAGTGCGATTTAAGTTAATAATCAATTAATTAGGAGGGTAGCGGAAAATGATAGTCTATGCTCGCTGAATAATACGAGCAATCTAAATGGTTGAGAAGTATTATTTAAGTTGCACGGGGTTATCCCACTTAGGTTAAATAACCCCCTTTAATTGCAGAACTACATCTGGCCTAATTCCGTTTAGGGATATGTAGGCTCCTCTTCGAGGTTCGGCCCCATATTTTAAAATTCATTTACTTGTTTGTCGTTTTGCATGTATTTTATCAATGATTTTGTTTATATTCTTATATGCACTTAATTACTATTATATTTCTTTCTTGTCTTTACTTGTAGTATTGGATTGTACATTTCCATGAATAATAATAATATTAACGGCCTTTAAATACATTCTTTCCTAATTTCTTTATTCTCGCTTGTCTCATACTTTTTTTATCGCATAGTTTAATTCGAATCGAACTTAGTTGTTTAGTTTAAAATCAAACAAAGTAGGCTAAAATAAATCTTGCTTTGAATCATTAGCTAATTCCTCCCACATATTAATGGATCCGGTCGGGAACCACATTTGTGAACCTCAAAAGGTGCTTAACACCTTTTTTTGAGGTAATTTAAGTCCTTGCCCGAATCTGGTGACGTAGGCTCATTTTAAGCAGACTCATAGCGTAAACGGTGCCCTAACGCACCTCAAATTGTTAGGTGGTGACTCTCCATTCAAATAATCCTTTAAGAGTTGTCACATGTTGAATCCCGCTTTTCGCGAGAAACATGGGGTGCGACAGCATGGTGACTCCACTGGAGATTTTAGGCTTTTAACTATAACGTGTTCGTTTTATGTGGGGTTTTATTTGAATTTTTATTTTTAAAAAAAATCCTTTCCTTTTTATTTCTTTAATATTTTTAACTGCCTTGTTTGAATCCTTTCCCTTTCTATTTATTTGTTTATTTTCTTCCTTATATGTTTTTTCTAAACATGAAGTTACTAACATTTTCCTTTCTTTTGTTTTCCATTTCACTGTCTATTATTCCTTTACCACTTTTAATATGTAATAATTTACTTGTCTAAATTTGCTAAGTGTTTTATTTTATAAACTGTCATACCGCTCATACTTTCTCCCACTTGAAAACTTCTCACTATCACATACTCGACAACGGTTGCGTGGTTTTAAGGTCGTTTACTATTAAAACACCCTCTGAGGAATGCCTTATGATTTGATCGATCAGCGGTGCGTCAACGGTCATGAGCTTCCTCACTCTCAAGTTGTCCGCTTGGGGGAACCGCGTCATACCCACTCTTGTTCCTAAATCTTGACCGTGTACGCCTTTAATAAGGTATACACATCATATTAACTTAGAAAATCGCGACATCCATGGCACGTCAAGATTAATAATGAAGCCTTGCCTTGAGTTTTAAGGGATTCAAATCCCGAGGAAGATGACCCATAAATTATGTGCATTTTGAGAGAAAACATGTTTAAGTAATATCATTTTGCTCCTGGGTGGGTAGGTTAGTTTAACCTTCTTTGTAATGCAGGTACAATGAGCCCCCCTACATCCTATTCTAGGTTCAGCATGGTTTGGTGCATGCCCATGGGAATGAAATCTTGGTGGGTTGATTTAGGTGAATACGGTTAAAATGAGGTTAGGAAAGTGTTGGGACACTTACCTTCTCTCATGCAAGTTACTTTGTGTCAAGAGATTATCGAAGTAGCCACCGCATTTTGGGATGAAAAAAGGGTTGTCTTCAGATTTGGAGACATTGAAATGACACCATTATTGGAAGAAATTGAAGGATATGTAGAAAATGTGAATCTACTATGGAGGAATCAGAAATGGGAAAAGGATGAGATGATCATACCAAAATGAGTCACCTTGGAAGATGTGTGTGACAAATTAGGGCTGCAAGGTACCCATATGGTGTCCTATGTAATGAAGGAAAGGATGCCAGGAACTTATCTACTCAACAGGTTTGGTTACAATTCATTTCGAAAGATTTACGAAATAGAGAGTCCTGATCCGAGTTCGTGGATCAACAAAAGGATATTTGTATTCATTTTTTATTTTCTGGGAATGGTGGTCTTTCCACGAGGAGATGAGGAAGACATCGATATCCATCTCATTTCAGTCGCTCATGCCTTGTGCAAAGGTGTTGACAAAGGACCTTGTACAATTGTCCCAATGATCGTGGCCGATATCTATTGAGCCTTGGGAAATTGCAAAAATGGGTTCAAACATTTTGAAGGATGTAATTTGCTACTTCAACTTTTGCTTATTGAAGATCTTCAAAAGGTGCATAATAGTCCAATCATGCCTCGACCTACATAAACCGATCACATTTCCACTCATCATTACAGGGTCATTATGGGTGTTAAGCCGATAAAAAGGCCTGATAAGGTAGAAAAATGGGGTCAAATGTTGAGCAATTTGATAGAAGACTCTGTACAGTGGATGTTTGATTTTTTTCCAAGATCTAACTTCGTGGTATATACCAAGTATCGATATTATTTGGTTTTGATAGTACTCCAAGGTTTTCAACCATACTCTCCAATGAGGACAATGCGCCAAGCAGGAAGGATGCAAATAATACCCAGGGTTGTTGACATGGATGCATACCAAGTAGATTACAAGGACAATTTTGTTCCGCATGCTCTGGACATTGCAAAGGCATGGAACAAAAAGATCTACCTCGATGAGAAGAGCATAGAGGCAGACCGATATTAGGCAGGCTATGTAACAGGGCAGGTCGAGTGGTTACATGAGATTGGGCTAGTACTGCGGTGTGAAGTGTTAAACGAGGAAAACATGTAGAGGATAGAGAGGCCCAAGCAAAAACTCTCTACCGGCGCCTCAAAAGAAAGGTTCAAGATTCCGAGACTGTCCACCGACAATTGCATGAAGATAAAGCCAAAGAAATAGATGAACTGGGTAAAGAATTGGAATATTGGAGAAACCGTGCAATGGGTTTAGAAGAAAGGATACAAGAGCTGCATAATGAATTCAGCAAAGAGGGGGAAAATGTTTGAGTGAGAAAACCTTGCAAAATGATCGAGTATTGACTTATCTCCTTTCTAGTCGGCATCGTTTTGATAAAGTGCTGGAAGACCCAAAGAAAGCAAGCCCCGACAAAGAAGTTTTTAAGATTTAGTTTAATGCTCTTTTCTTTTGTCGTTTTCTTGTATTTGCAACAATTTTATTTTAATAAAGTTTCATTTCCTTCTGGGTTTATTTTTGGGAGAAAAATGACAATACTTGATGGCATGCTTCTCTCTCAAACTCGTTAGGCCTACCTCTGGCATAAAAGAGGCTCAAAAATTAGGAAATGCATCAACATGTTTATTATTTGTTCCATCTTTACTTGAAGTAGCATGATTTCTAACCTCTCTTACTAACTTTGACTTTGTTTGTTGCTTGTCTTATTTTTTCACCTTTCCCAAAGGTTGATCTGTGCAAATCTGGCCTATTATACAAGGTCCAAAGGGGCTCCTCCTTCTCCTCCTCCCGTTCCTAGCCGCAGCAATAGAGGGAAAAATAAGATGGACAAGCACAACATCACCACAGATAAGAGTGGTAACAGTACATGTAGGGATGAAAGAGAAAATTCTGAAGGGGTCTACCCTCCAGGCTATCACGAGGTGATTATGAGGCTCGAGCAGAAAATATTTGAGCTTCAAGAAGAGTTAGCACAAATTTGCAGTTTAAACAAACAGGAAGCATCATTCGGGGTTCAAGCTGACGCCTCAACTTCGAAAGCACCGGCAAGCCTTCCTATGTCATCATAACCCGCAGCTCTACCACAAGATACCCATCACACTCCACCCCAATATTACCAATACCTTCCATATACATATCCAAACCCACAAGCTCCTATTACCTCCCATTATCCATCACCAGCCCAAGAAATATTGTCCCCTCCTAACATAAATGCAACGTATGCCCGCACCCATGTCAACCCGATCTATGTGGAGACAACACTTATGACTCACCACCTGGAGGATTCTGATCCTTCAAAGAAGGATAGGCTGAATCAAACTCTCGTAGAAGAGTTAAAAAAGATGAACAGTAGACTGCAAAGTGTTGAAGGCACCAAGGGAATAACAGGTCGAGATTATGAAGACCTGTGCATACACCCCGATGTCAAGCTACCGGAGGTGTACGAACCTTCCAAGTTGGAATTGTTTATTGGGACCGGTGATCCAAGGGCCCACCTGAGATTGTACTGTGATAGGCTGGTAGGAGTGGGACAAATTGAGAAGATAAGGATGAAAGTCTTCATAAGAAGTTTGACCGGTGATGCTCTTAGTTGGTATGTGGAGCAAAATCCAAAGAAGTGGTTTACCTGGGCAGAGATGGCAGCAGCCTTTGTGGAGTCTTTTGAGTTCAATACGGAAAATGCACCTGACTTGCATTACATCCAAAACTTGAAAAGGAAGCCCACCGAAACTTTTAGAGAATTCGCAACCCATTGGAGGACTGAGGCTGCCAGAGTACGACCCCCAATGGAGGAGTTATAGATGAAAGATATGTTCATGCGGACCCTAGATCCGCAAGTTTATGACAGGTTAATGTTAGTTAGCGAGAAAAGCTTTGCGGAGATCATCAAATTGGGCAAAAAGATTGAAGACGCTATCAAAGATGGTGCCATTATCAACTTGAATGCGTTGCAAGCTGCTAATAAAGCTTTGCAATCCGAAGCTACTTCAGAAAATCGCAAGAAGAAAGAAATTGGCACAGTTATGATGGCCCAAGGGCCAAAGAATTATGTTTACAGACCCCAGACTCCACCCCCGCACTACCAAATTCCAACCCCACTTTACCAAACTCCACCCTACAAAACTCCACCTCCACCATATCAAGCTCCATCACCACAGTACCAAACTCCATCACCATACCAAATTCCCCTTTCTTACCAAACATCATATCAATCTCCCCCTCCGACCCCTTTCCAAACCCCTCCTTCACATTACCAAGCTCCCACTTATCCCATCTACAACACACAACCTTCTTACTAACAACCTTCTTATCCACGACCTTCTTACTCATCAAGCCAAAGGCCTAGGGCCCATTTTGAAAGGAGGTCTACAAAAACTTATACCCCGTTAGCATAACCAATCCATCAACTATATGTGAGGCTGAAAAAAGCTAGTTACATTGAGCCTATACTTTCTCTCCTAGTCGATACCCATGCCAAATGGTACAACCATAACAAAGTGTGCATGTACTATTCGGGCATGAGGGGGAATACTACAGAGTCCTGCAGATCATTGACGGACAAGATACAAAAGATAATTGGTACAAAATTCATTCATCTCAAAGACTCGGCACCGAACGTGACAAGTAATCCTCTTCCAAATCACCAAGTGAATATAATTTCTTGTGATGAATTTGGAGATTTGTTGAATACCATTGGGGTAATCGAGCACAAGGCAGGTTCTTCAAGCCCGTCTATAACACTGCAAAGACGTCCTCCATTTAAAGTTGAGGTAGATGCACCAAGACCTCTATTTATAGTGGTAGCAGCTGCTCCAACCTCTTACAAAACGGTACCTTGGAGTTACGAGGAGAATACTCATGAAGAAATAAAGTGGTAGAAGCAGATGCCCCACAAGGAGTGACTCAGTCTGTATAGATATACACTCCCGATACTCTAGCTCAAGGAGCCAACAAGGGAAAACAACCAATGGCGGAAGTTGAAGTTAATAGTATTTGGAAGAAAGTGCATGCAAAGGAATACTCCGTGATAGAGAAGTTGAGCAAGACGTCGACCCAAATTTCCATTTTGTCCCTTTTGCAATGCTCTAAACAACACCAAAAAGCTTTGATAAAGGTGTTAGGTGAGGCATATTTTCCTGCGAGTATATCCAGCAGCGAAGTGGCCCACATGGTGGGTCAAGTATTTGAAGCTCAAAAGATTTCATTCCACGAAGATGAATTTTCTGTAGAGGGTGTGGCTCATAACAAAATATTTCATATCATGATACAACACTCAGATAAATTCATTGCCAAAGTGTTGATCGATCTGAGTTCCGGCTTAAACATTTTCCCCCTGAACACTTTGACCCGGTTGGAAGTTGATCTCGCCCGGATCAAGTTGTGGAAGATGAACGTCAAAGCTTTTGATGGGTCGCAAAGGGATACCGTGGGGGAAATTGATCCAGATATATTGGTTGTCCCTACCACATTTACCATTACATTCCAAGTCATGGACATCCCAGCTTCATATAATCTCTTATTGGGGCGTCCATGGATACATGCCATAGGGGCAGTTCCTTCAACTTTGCACCAATGCTTGAAGTTTGAGTAGGATCACCAAGAGGTCGTGGTCCACGGGGATGAAAGTCGTCCTATCTATGCTTCTCCCATTATCCCAGTCATTGAAGGTAGAGGAGGATTGGATGAGGAGAGTTTCCACACTCTAGAGTTTGTTGGTGTCATTGAAGAAGGAAGATGGTGGAGTGACAAAATTCTGAGTATGCTGCTGTGGTTAGGTTTTGAGCCAAGCAGGAGCCTTAGAGTCAGATTACAAGGGATGATGGAACCTCTACATGTGGAGACGCAAAAAACAACTTTTGGATTAGGGTACCAACCCACTGCCAAGGACCTGAAGGATTGGAAGTATCCTCTGGGGAATAAAACTTTCTTGTTTCCAAACCCACTTCCTTCGCTTCAGCAAATTTTCGTGTTTGATGGTTTTCTTGATATCAAGCAGGCCAAAGAAGATGTTGTGCTGCTCAGTTTGGGGAATCTTTTCTTGGAGGAGCCGAATGAAGGTAGTTGTCATGCCATTATTGGTGAGGAAGAAGGAGGGGCCCCATCACAAGAATATGGAGCTGAAAGAGGAGTCGCCAACTGGACAGCCAATCCATCCAGAGCTTCTCGGGCATCTGGGTAGATTAAAAGGATCAGTTTTTATTGTTTTAAAATAAATTATTTGTTTTTCGAAGTTATGATTCTCTTGAATATTGTGTAAAAATTTTGAGCACAACTTTTTCATTAATAAAATTATTTTCCTTTCATATATTTGATTTTTTTATTATTTATATTTTCAGCATTTCTAGTATTGAATGTGTTGAATCTAATGCCATGGCTTGTAATGAAACTATAGGACATAGCATAGGAAACTCAGTAGAAGCTGAAGAAGATGAGTTACCAGTTGAAATTGTCAGGAAAGTAGAAGAGTTTGAGGACAAGCCTAAAGAAAATCTGGCAGAGACCAATGTGCTAACCCTGGAAGATGCAGAGACGCCTAAAGAGACCCAAGCCAACACTCATTTGTCGAAAGATGAGATTGGGGAGTACATAGAGTTTTTGAAAGAATATTAGGATGTCTTCGCTTGGCCCTATGCTGATATGACTTGACTAAGCCATTCCATAGTAGCGCATAGGTTGCCTACTGATCCAGCATATCCTCCCATCAAGCAAAAGCTGAGGAAGTACAAGCCTGACGTGAGTCTGAAAATCTAAGAGGAAGTGGCTAAGCAGATTGACGTTGGAATCCTTAAAGTGGTGGAGTATCCTACTTGGTTAGCCAATATCATGCTAGTGCCGAAGAAAGATGGAAAGGTCAGAGTTTGTGTGGATTACAGGGACCTCAACAAGGACATCCCTGAAGATGATTTTCTGCTGCCAAACATCCACATCCTCATTGATAACTGTGCCAAGCATGAGACACAGTCGTTTGTGGATTGATTCACTGGCTATCATCAAATTGGAATGCATGATGAAGACGCTGAGAAAACTGCCTTCCTTTCGCCATGGGGCGTATATTGCTATAAAGTGATGCCATTCGGGTTGAAAAATGCTGTAGCTACCTACATGAGGGCCATGACCACTATCTTCCATGACATGATCCATAAGGAGATTGGGGTTTATGTGGATGATGTCATTATCAAGTCAAAGAAAAGTTCAAATCATTTGGCTGACCTCAGAAAGTTCTTCAACAGGTTGCGGAAGTATAATCTGAAGCTAAATCCAGCAAAGTGTGCATTTGGTGTTCCGACGGGAAAATTGTTGGGATTTATCGTCAACCGTCGGGGTATCGATCTAGATACAACTAAGGTTAAAGCCATCCAAGAGCTCCCTCCGCCAAAGAGCAAGAAGGAAGTCATGAGTTTTTTGGGACGACTCAACTACATCAACCATTTCATTGCTTAGTCAACGGTCATTTGCGAGCCTATTTTCAAATTGCTGAAAAAAGATGGTGCTACAGAGTGGACTCCTAAATGTCAACAAACTTTCGATAGAATCAAGGATTATCTATCAAATCCTCTGGTTTTAGTTCCTCCAGAACAACGAAGACCTCTGCTTTTGTATCTGTCCGTGCTAGAAAACACCTATGGTTGTATTTTGGGGCAACATAACGAGACAGGGAGGAAGGAGAAAGCAATATACTATTTGAGCAGGAAGTTCACACCATATGAAGCTCGATATACATTGCTTGAGAGGATGTGCTGCGCTTTGACTTGGTTTTCTCAAAAGTTGAGGCACTATCTATCCGCTTACATGACCTATCTGATCTCCAGAATGGATACGCTGAAGTACATCTTCCAAAAACCCATGCAGACAGGGAAGCTGGCTAAATGGCAGATATTGTTGAGTGAGTTTGACATTGTCTATGTCACTCAGAAAGCAGTAAAAGGGCAGGCCCTTAACGATCATCTAGTAGAAAATCCTGTAGAAAATAAGCATGAACCACTGAAGACATACTTTCTCGACAAGGAGGTAGCATTTGTAGGAGAAGATATTTCCGAAGAATATGATGGGTGGAGATTGTTCTTTGATGGAGCAGCCAATTTCAAAGGAATGGGTATTGGAGCCATGTTGGTATTAGAGACTGGACAACATTACCCTGTATCAGCTGAGCATAGATTTCCTTGTACCAAAAACATGACTGAGTATGAAGCTTGCTTCTTGGTTATTCGACTGGCGGTTGAAATGAATGTGCAGTCCATATTGGTAATTGAAGACTCAAATTTGTTGATACACCAAGTAAGAGGAGAATGGGCCACGAAGAAAACAAAGATCCTTCCCTATCTGCACTGTGTGCAAGAATTGTGTAAGAGGTTTATCAAGATTGAGTTCCGACATGTTCCTCGAGCACAAAATGAATTTGCAAACACATTGGCTACATTATCCTCGATGATCCAGCATCCCAATAAGAATTATATTGATCCCATTCCCATTCATATCCATAAGCAACCTGCTTATTGTTTTCATATGGAGGAAGAGTCAGACGGTGATCCATGGTATGCTGACATCAAAGGATATTTCAAGAATTGAGGTTATCCTAAGCACGCTACAAGCGTCCAAAAGCGCACGATTCGGAGGCTAGCCAACCAGATTTTCCTAAATGGAGAAATCCTTTATAGGAGAACCCCAGATTTGGGATTGTTAAGATGTATGGATTCTAAGGAGCAAACAAATTTGATTGAGGAAATCCATGCTGGAACTTGTGGGCCTCATGTTTGGCTGTCTGGATGACTACACGCAAGTGCACGTGGTCGAACAAGTAGCAAGTGGCTCAAGTAAGCCAAGTATCGATCCCACAGGGACTAGACTACAGGGCAAAATCACCTCAAGTGTCAATTTACTGTAACTCTACAAATGCAGACAACAGTGTAAAGAAAAGTTTTTATATTATGTGATCTAATTTTATACTACAGCTAAGTTAATTATACAAGTGAGTCTGAACTATGAATGTGAGCATGCTGAGGCTAAATGAACATGTAAAGAAATTAATTGCTCGACATACATGGTTTATCTTTTCTCAGGTTGCTAGTCGGAACTTATGCCTATGGATTAAAACTCTCATATTTAACCCAACTTAAGAATCATGAACCTTCCACCTACATTTACGTGATAAGAAGAAATTCATGTTCTAGCCATACAAAACCGATTCCACACTTGACTAATACGACTTTCAAGTATATTTCTATGCGGAAGGTAGATCAATTCTCAATTTTCCCAAACAAAGAACAGATCATATCCTATTAATTCACAACTTTCCAATTTCGTGCTCTCTCGAGTGAAACCGGACTTTTGGATTTACAGTAACAGTGGCTAGATATCAATGCGGTAAGAACAAGAATTAATAGAACAACCATGAAAATAAAAGAGGAAAAACAAAATAATCAACAATTACATTTCAATACAACGGTTCCTAACCTCGGCAAGTGGAATTAGCCACTCATTTGTGGATTAAACATCATTAAATGAGTGTAAATCATACAAACAATTGAAAAGAAAGAAGAAAGGGATAGAGAAAACCTAAGAATTTTCGTCCTCTCAATTTTTGTAACCGTTTCTTGCTCCACCAGAAGTAGAATATCTCAAAATAAACCTAAGTGTGCTATTTATATTAGTAGAAATTTTTTCCGGAATAACAAGAAACGTGTCACGGAGTGCAACGCGGAGCATTGCCTCCGTGACACGAAATACTGTGAGGAAGTTTATGGAAAATGCCCAAAACTCGACCCTAGGCAGCACCTTGCCGCGTTAGCGGCGTGTCCACCCAGTTTGCACAGGCGTGCGATGGCAACTCCTTGTCATGTGGTGGCTGCCGTGACACGGCCCTTGGCGCCTTTGCTCACTGTGCCTTCTTGCGCATTGCGCATGCACAGTGTTAGTGACAGCCTTGCAGTCTTGGGCGCGGCCTGCTGGCGTGGCACTTATTTACTGGCGCGACGGCCTTTCCATGGCCTCTCCTTGGAGCTTTTACTTAGATTTATACGACTCCATTCCTTTTCTTCACCAACTTTGATTTAGTTCTTAAAAATCATTAAAACCTTGAAAATTAATATAAAAACATAAAAATATTAAAAAAATCAAAAAAGATAAAAAATATATAAAATTACATGAAAATGTATAAAATAACTTAGATAAACAAGACTAATTTAAGTTATAAATTATCCTTGGACATGCTGCTATTTTTGCCGCGATCACCTACCCCACACTTAAAACCTTGTTCTTCCTCGAACAACCCTTTTACATCTCATGAATATGGATAATCACACATAACTAATTTAGCAAGTTAATTTTAATAAAATAAAAAAATCACAATATAATAATATTTTTAATTATAAATTAATTACCTTTATGTTTTTATCTTTAATTTTTAAAACCACAAGATTGAAGGGTATTTTAGTTTCAAGAATCGACTCTCAATATTGGCAAACTCATGCAAAATCAGGCGGATTAAGAGACCCCACATGAATTTATCTTCATTAAACATGTGCCCTCACGGAAAGAGAGTTACCCAATTTCACATGCAAAGACAATTTTTACATCACAACATGTGTGGGTACATGAATAGAATTACACTCGCTCTCACAAAGAATTCACGTGCATCATGTAATGACCCATAAGCTTGCCCTTAGTGTTTTACTCCACTAATTTAAGGATGTCTGAACGTAAGATCAAGTAGGACTTTTAGGTTGTAATGTAACTTTCGATAATGGGTAGGTACTATTGTGAGGTGGAGTAATAGTGACTATCTCCCTTAAGCGCTTTTAATACATCACGCCCTCATTGCGAACTTCCCTTCCCTTACATCACCTTTTTATCCTTGGTAGTTTTCTTTTTCCTCTCACATTCCCACATTTAATTTTATCTTATTAGTAAGGAGTTTTATAAATAATTTTTCATTCATTTGTTTTCTCACTCTTTACTAATAATCAACCGACCACACACACCGGTGCACCTTTGACCTTTCTCAACTTTTACAACTTCCACTTTTCTTTTCTTTTCATTCTTCTCAATCCGTTACTCTTTGATTTTTTTCACTTAAGCGCTTAGGAACTTTGGATCAAATTCAAGGCTAATGAAATAAAAAGGATTAAGCTTATGTTGCATCTATCAAAGGAATAGGCTCAGGAAGCTACTTGGGGCTAACTAGGATTAATTTTTTCAAGGTAGGTAAAATGGGGATAAAGATTAGGTTAATTCAAAGAAATGCCTAAATCATCTCCTACAATTTACATCCTTCATTTCGTTTCACTTAAACACACAGGGCAAGTTCTATACAATCCACAATAGCACGAATACTCAAAATCCTTACACTCATGGCACATGCTCAATTCAAGACACATTCGAGACTCTTAATTAAATTTAATCACAAGAATTCAAACATTAAGCTTCAATAATCTTGAGTCAAATTCCAAGAGCCTAGTGTCTCAAACAAAGTTATAAACTTGCATACTTCAACACTAAATATACTTTGCATCTTACAATCATGTAAAACACATAACAAGAACATTAAGCATCCATTAGCTACGGTTCAAAAACCAAAAACCTATTGACTAATTTTTTCCTCCAAGGCGGTCAGTCATCCATCCATCGTCGGAAACGAGTCCTAACTACGACTTCGATTCAATGGGACTCTTCTCGGTAAAAGAGCCGAAAACAAACTCCGGCAATGATAAAAATAATTAACGAAAAATATATTATTTTTTTAATTTAAAACATATGAAGAATTTTGTACTTTATTTATAAAAATCAATTAACTTCGAAATTTATCGTTAATTCTCATTTATACGAAACATACACACAAGCTTGACACAAGGTCACCATTTTCTCAAGCACAACAACAGAACATGCACTGTACATATAAATCAAGACAAAAACTAGCACCACCTAACTGCTCCCCACCCCACACTTAAAATCGAACACTTTGTCCCGGTGTTCATATAGTAAACAAAACACAAGAGTGGTGGTGAAACTCCCCGATCAACAAATGTTCACTTCTTCCATCGGGTGCTGGCGCCCTCGTCTCCCATGCAGATCTCCCCGTACGTCCTCCTCCGACTCAACGTCGGAATCCTTGCGACGTGTCTCATCAATGGGACATCATCATCCATGGGCTCCACAAAGGCTGGGCCCACACGACATAGTGCCCTGGCATTTTCGCCGAAAGATAATCTAGGTCAAGGCGCACCCTGACTCATCCTGCATTCTTGGCCTCCCGCCTATGCGTATTTGAACATCTGCATCCCGAACATACGGGCCATGTGCGGAAATCCATCCGGCATGTCGCTCGGCTAGTGTAAAGCGGCCCGTGGTGAGGTGTCGAGGTGCCTTAGTCTTTGTGACGTCTATGGCACGCCTCTCCATCGGGATATAGTCTGGGAGCCTCTTCCTCCCACATCCGGGCCCCTCAAGAACGTGGTCGGCGACAGCCAAACCCGTACCTGTGCACTTGATGCAACCGGGCTCTCCTCATGGCGGATATAATCATCGCCCCGACATTTATCTCCATCCCTTTCATCGGGGCGTACACAGGCATACGCGATCCCGGGTCACATGCGTCATGTGCACCCAGGAATCAAAAGGAACAAACTATCTTCGGCGGATCTGGCTTCCTGTTCATACGTGGTAGGGCAATGTCAAATGGTAACCCCTCTCTTTATGCCTTTCTAGCGTGCGCGTCGGCCCAGGGCTCCACACACAATGTGCGTTTGATATCGCATATGGTGGAGTGATATTCGGCTGCCGGAGTACATGGCGTACGTGTCCCACGCCCCCAATATAGGTCGGGTGGTGGGGCTCAAAGGTAGCAACCTGCCCCCTTATCTTGACGGTGTGGCTACGCAATGTCGGGTTCCGGTGGCGTAGAACTCCCAGAATCAAGTGCGGAGTGCACTCCTTGGGCTCTCTTCAAAGATGAAGTTCAACACGGCGTGTCAATACGGCTGTGAGTGCAAATTCTGTGCAAGTGGCTCCCTTGCAATGCGCTCCTCGAGGAAGTATTTGGTCTCTTGTGTTTGGCATACCATTTCTTCCCTTCGTCGATCACCCATCGAAGATTCCGTATTGTGCGGCGTTATGGCAAGGAACCACTTGGTCTTTCTTGGGGCTTCTTGTTCCCTGATCTAATCCTCTTTTACCGAGCGCCGATGTAGATGCGCCCTTTCCTTTGTCTTTCTGCTCGACATCGTTCTGTCAAATAAAGCGGGCAGTCCCAAAAGAATGTCGATCAATTTAAAAATTAGCTTCGACTAAGGTTGGTTTAGGCTAGGCCACCCCACACTTAGTCTTTAGCCACAATTACAGCATTACAACAAGATCATACTTATTCCATTATTTACATAAAAAGAAACCAAAAACAACAAAACAACGAAAATGCCTCGTGCATTCGTAGATTGACGCGGTATACCCTCATGTACTACTCAGACTTCATACGAAAAGCTAATCCCAACATTACCATCGATAACGACATCACATAGCACTTAGCGAAAAAAAAATTCATCAACCCAACCTAAGCAATTCCCCAATTTCTATGTGATTCGATAATTTCATGCAATTGCAACACTTCGTTCCCCGGAAAATTCATCGCTTCTTTAGCCTAATAACGTTAAGCACAATACAATTCACCTCACCCAACATGTACAACCAAACAATTTTTCACATTTCAACCTCAATTCAATTTCTTCTATTCACAACCCTAGCTACAATTTCACAGCAAAATTCGATCAAGCATGTAATTATCGCGTTCCTTATAATCACAACAATACTACGAACATCAATCAGCCATAACTTAAATGAATTTAAGCTAAATTTATACTTAGGGCAAGGGTTTCTTTTCTCTCATGCTCGAAATTGAGAAAATTTCAATAGAATTGAAATGAAGTTAGAAAACATACCTTAGCTTATGATATGAAGAAAAGTTGAAGAAAACTTGTGCCTAGGTCGGGTGCCACGTTGGGGAAGGGGGATTTTTGGGTGTTTGTCGCGGAGGGAATGAAAAATGAGGAAGGGAAAATGAGGAAGTTTCGGGGTTAAAGGAGGGGTTTTACGCGCGGGTTACCGACCGGTGTGACCCGGCCGCGAATAACACCTCCAGTGTGTCACGGAGGGTAATGCGGAGCACCCCCTCGTGACACGGGCCATTGCGCGGCATTTAAGGAATTTCTTAAAAAATTTCAGAATAAACTCAACAGTGTCACGGAGGGAGTAACTGTGAATACCCCCTCGCGTGACACGGAGCCCTTGCATTAGGCCCTTTGTTTTGCCACCTTTTTTTATTATTTTTATTCTCACCTCGATTTTTCCTTTGGGATCCTTTGTAATTTTTGCCCTCCGTTCAACCTGAAATTCATCTCAGAATACGAAATTGGTTAGAATTTATAGGTTTCAACGTTTAAAAATATATTATATATTTTATATATATATATATATATATATATTCAATTATTTTCACACGCCCCATCCACCACAAATCGTTAAGCACAAGAATTTTAAAATTTTCCCACCCCACACACTTGCATCATGCTATGTCCACATAACATCAACTTAACATTTAAAGAGGGTGAGAAATACTCCCAGGAAGGCCTTTGAGCCTAGCCAACGGCATGCTTTCGTTCAAATTTGCTGAAATTGGTGTTCACCCCACACTTTTCTCTTCCACGCTGTTGGCTTCCTCCTTCTGGGTACTCGGACTTCCCTCCATCGGTAACTTTCCATCAAAAACAACAAAAACTGAAAAATAAAATAAAATCAACTCTAATGCAAGAAATTAAAATGGGCCGGTACTCTCTTAGGTTGCCTCCCAAACGGCGCGCCTAATTTTTACGTCGCGGCACGACGTATTACATTTCACCACTTTTCCCTCCACCTTGAGGATATCCAATCTCCTGCCCTAATTTCTTCTCTAATTTCCTCTTATGCTCCCGGGGTGGTGGTGAAAAATTATAAGGACCAAAAGCGTGAATGTCGCCTTTGACATTTATTGTGGTCCTTAAGTAAGTGAGAATCATTTTTCTATTGGAATTAACAAATATAAGAATATATGGGACTTGGTCCTCCTCTTGACATTTCTCTATAAGCTCGGAAGACTTCATTTCTATGTCGTCAACCAAGCTCCAAAGTAGAAAAATGTCGTCGGTGGGGTCCCATGCACCTTGATTTTGAAAGCTGATGATGTAATTGACCTTGCCTCCTTACTTGTATACCTCTTCTCCGCATCAACATCTACCTCTCGAGTAGTGTCAAATGGGGTATACTCTATCTCTTCTCCCTTGAACGAATTTTCTACAAGTATGAGCTCATCACGGGGACACTCAAGAGGTTCTAAATGTCGGGCTTCATGAAAATTCACCGCTTTTCTTCCTCTTGTACTTCTTCTTGGCTATGCGCCTACAAGCTGTCACACACCCAATTGATCACAAGCTTCGGCCTCAGCAATTATCTAAGTGAATTTAATGCTCATCCTTTTAGAGCCTCTTTGCATTCTCCTCTTCACGACTTATCCAATATTGCCATTGCCTCGCTAAATTACTTGATTGCTCAAGGAGTTGTTTCGGCATGTCTTCTAATCGGTCTTGGCGTCCCAAATCCTCATTTTCAGCATGCCTATATTCATCAAAAATAATAGAAGGATCATAGTAGGGGCTCGGGGAAGGGGAGTATGCATTCCGATAACCATCCCAATGGTCTTCTTGACCACCACATATGTTGCATGTTCTGAGTTTCCACCGGTGGTGTCCTTCGAAATTCGAACCGAGTTCGTCAAAATATAGTATTCACCATTTAAACCATTTGTGTTCCACGATGTCCAAGTTAAGAAGGGTATCAGAATAAAAAAATCAAAGAATTTAAAAAGAAAATCAAGACTACGTTGTCAACACTTATATAGAATTCGTTAACTAACACTTAAGAAAATTTTACCAATTGCAGTCCGTCAACGCGCCAAAAAACTTGATTTACGTGATAAGAAGAAATTCATGAAACATATCATACAAAACCAATTCCACACTTGACTGTAATATGACTTTCAGGTATATTTCTATCCGGAAGGTAAATCAATTCTCAATTTTCCCAAACTAAGAAAAAGATCATATCTGATAATTCACAACTTTCCAATTTGTGCTCCTCTCAGTGAAACCGGACTTTTGAATTTACATTAACATTGGCCAGATATCAATACGGTAGAGCAAGAATTAATAGAACAACCATGAAAGAAAAGATGGAAAACCGAGAATTAACAATTACATTTCAATACAACAATTCATAACCTCAGCAAGAAGTGGAATTAAGCACTCATTTGTGGATTAAACATCGTTAAATGAGTGTAAATCATACAAACAATTGAAAGAAAGAAGAAAGGGAT
This sequence comes from Datura stramonium, assembly GCA_018107945.1. NCBI lineage: Eukaryota > Viridiplantae > Streptophyta > Magnoliopsida > Solanales > Solanaceae > Datura > Datura stramonium. Next base: position 69,807 of record JACEIK010004009.1, read on the forward strand.
AGAGAAAACCTAAGAATTTTCGTCCTCTCAGCACTTTTGTAACCCGTTCTTGCTCCACCCGTCAACAATATCTCAAAAAATAAACCTAAGTGTGCTATTTATATTAAGTAGGAAATTTTCCGGAATAACAAGCAACGTGTCACGAGGTACAACGCGGAGCATTGCCTCGTGACACGACAAATCTTGGAGGCTTTAAGGAAAATGCCCAAAACTTCGACCTAGGCAGCACCTTGCCGCGTTGGCGTGTCCATGTTGCAGGCGATGCGATGGCAACTCCCTTGTCACGCGGGTGCTGTGACCACCGGCCCTTGGCATATTCTTCTTGTGCCTTCTTGCGCATTGCGTGCATGCACGGCATTAGTGTGGCACGGTGCTAGGCGTGGCACACGCACGGCGTGGCCTTATTTTTGTAACCAGCCTTGCCATAGCCTCTCCTTACTTAGACTTTTGCTTGGGTGCTTCCGACTCCATTCCTTTTCTTCACCAACCACGATTTAGTTCCTAAAATCATTAAAACCTACAAAACAAGGACTAATCATGTTGGTTGTATATATCTTCACATTTATATAAAATTACATGAAAATGTATAAAATAGCTTAGATAAACAAGACTAATTTAAGTTATAAAGTATCACTTGGACATGCTATTTTGCCCGCGATCACCTCACATGAACGGTTTTCGTACACCCCAGTAAAGCTAGTAATTTGTAGCGTATGCGTAATTTGTGATAAGTACGGAGAGCTTGATGCGTGTAGAAAAGTCTCGAAGCGGGGTCGAGCGGGACCAACATGACGCGCCACCCAGCGGTGCAGCGGCGGCGCAGGCGCCGAGCCTATGGCGCTTCGAGCGTGAGCGCCGACCACGTAGCGCTTTGAGAGGCGTGAGCCAGCCTTATGGCACTTTGAGAGGCATGGGCGCCCCCTTCCCACCGACCTCCTATGTATATATACTCCCTTAGCTTAATTTTGATCATTTCCAAGAGCCACGACCAGAGAAGAGTATAGCACGCGAAATTCAACCGTTTTTGCGTCTCATTGCAGCTGTCCCGAGACACCATCCAAGAATTCAAATTAACTTGGACATGGGTTATAAACCCATAGTAGCATCACTACGAGTAATTTTGCGAGTCGCCCAGCAAATCATAGCCCCGCCGAGCAATAGTTATTAAGATTGCTCCAAACTAATTTCTATACAATCATAGGCTTCAAGTAAGTATATCTCCCTTACGAACTCTCGGGAAATTATACATTTTTGGTCGTATTCCATCAAGTTGAAGTATGTTTATATTGTTATTAAAAGTTATCGTTTTGCCGAATTGAGTATTGAACTAGTCTCATTCTCCAGTAACACGATTGCAATTGGAAAGAGCTAGTGAATACGAATTGGCTTTCAGTTAATCAAAAAATCGGTAATCCCGGATAGCCAAGGATATCCCATCGGCAAGTTACTTTCGTTGTAAAGTTAGTATGACAAATGTGTCCATAGTACTTCATACTATACCTATTGGTGTCGGCTTTATAGTAGAATTGAACCTATAGTGACAACATAGTAATTCTTGTTTGAGATTAATCTAGCTAGAATGGTCTTACTTCGGTGTTGAGTAGTTGGATGTTATTCCATACAGAGAGTTCTTTTATTGAGGTGGCGAGGATACGTGAGTTCCATTTACTAAGGCCACGAGGGCCACTTCGAGTTACATTTGTTGGCGCGCGGCCATACGAGTTCCATTTACTAAGGCGAGGGTATTTTTGAGGATTACATTTGTTGAGGCCACGAGGGCCATACAAAGTTCCATTTACTAAGGCCACGAGGGCCACTTCGAGTTACACATTTGTTGAGGCCGCGAGGGCCATACGGAGTTCCATTTACTAAGGTCGTGAGGACCATTTTGAGTATCATTTATTGAGGCCACGATGGCCATACAAAGTTCCATTTATTGAGGCCACGAGGGCCATTTTTAGTATCATTTATTGAGGCCGCGAGGGCTGTATTGAGTTTCACCATATTGAGGCTGCCCGAAGGCCATCACGAGTTACAGTACCACCACCATCTTTAGTATTACCCGGGTAGTAAGAGTGGACCTTGTTAAGTAATTATCGGGGCTTATGGGGCCCAGGTAGGTTCTTACATTGTTGTTTGTACATTCAAACATGGGGGCCGGTTAGGTTCTTGTTTTCTTATATACACTTTTTGTTTAGATAATTCAAATAGTGAAGGTATTCGGAGTTAAATCCTTACTCTCCTCCTTTAATTACTATAGTTTTGGCTTTCAGTCAGTTTTATTGTCACTTCTTTTAATGTTGGGCTGGTGGTGACGCCTACTCGCACATTACTTTCTTGCGAGGTGCGGATAGACATGCAGTTCGGGGCGTTCTTAGTCTCAAGCGGAAGTCAGTAGTTTATTTTGCTCCTTCCCTCTGGTGTTGAAAGTTAGTAGAGGTTTGGCACTTTTGATGTACGATTTTGGGTAAGAGTCGGGGCCACTGTCTCGACCATTGTATCACTCTAGAGGATTACGAGACTATTTTACATTCTCTATGGTTAGTTGTTGTTGTCCGCGTGGGGCTCGTGTATGCTTTATTTCCCGTGTTGGTCATGTGGGTACTTGTTTAGCTATTAGTTTGAGGCCTTGTTGGCGATAGCGTAGTTTAATACTGTTGATTTATTTCTAGTTAAAACAAACGAAGCATGGTAGCCTTGTCGGCCCATGCCAGTATTCCTATTAATGTGTTGTTTGGTGGTGTCTTCTCTTACGGGAAGCATTGTCAGCGGCCGTACTTATAGCTAGAGATATAGATTGTTGTTTCTTGAATTAAGAGTCAAGCGTGCCCAGACCGGTCGAGTTAGTTGGACCGGTATGGCACCGGTTCTATTCATACCTCCCAATGTAGGGCATGACAAACTTGGTATCGAAGCCGAGGTACGTATCCCGAGTCTACAAGCCATGCCAAGTAGAGTCTTGTCTATGGAGTGTGTTGTGCACCACATTCTATAGACGGGGGGATACAAGGAATAATAGTGTGGTTAGCCTTCTTTCTCCTCTAGTCGTGCTATAGAGTTATGTTGTATAGGGTAGCTTCACGGAGCTTATGTTATCCTATTTATTTATTGAGAAATGTCGGACACACGGCGGACCGCGGCGGGTCTAGAGGTTGGATGTGGCAACATGAGAGGGTACTAGTAGGGGACCACGGGCGAGTCGGCCCCGTCCCAGGGAAGGCGTGGGGGGCACGCCACCTCGGTATCCCAGTATCCACTGCTATATTTTAAGCACGCTGGGCGAGCGGGTATATCGGCACTACCAGGCTATACATTGCCATCGGATCGAGGCTGAGGTACTTTTTACATATTGATACAGATGATGGCTGCCCGGCGTCGGCCTCAGCCTTTAGTAATGCTTAGCTTCCATTAAGCCCTCTTAGGGCCCGGTAGTTTGAGGATTCGTGAGTTTCGGCTTTGAGTCCCCTGCGGTTTATAGGTACGGAATGCGAGAGAAAGGACCCCCATAATTTTATTGACCAACTTGTAGAGGATATTGGTCATACATGCCTCATCCTCGAGAATCGTTCGAGCTAGTGGTATTGATTGCGAGATATAGAGGTTACGTGGTACTAGAGTTGGAAAAGAGGTCCCGGCGAGGGATGCCTCCACCTACATGTCTAGTTTTTTAAAGGCTTTTATAGATCATTATTTTTTTCACTTGAGGTTCGGTAGGCCAAAATACGGCAGTTTTGCATGTAGAGTAGGGCCGAATGAGTGTTAGAGAATATGCGTTGAGGTTTGACTCCTTAGCCAGGTATGCACCCTCGTTTGTTGACACCATGCCGGTCGGGAGTGCAGCGGTTTTATTATGGAGCTTGCCAGAATATATAGAATCTTACATTATAGCCACTTTGTGAGAGGATATAGATATTTCACGAATCCGGGATTTTGCTCGAATATAGAAGAGCTCATACAGTGCTAGTATGCTATGGAAGGTCGAGTCGGGGAGCAACGTCGGAGGCTGAACCCCATATTTTCATCTGGGATTTTTAAGGTGGGCCCAGACCTTGTTTGTTAGGCCATCCCGAGGCTCACATTACGACGACGACGGGAGCGGTAGTCAGTCGTCGGAGCGGTCGGGCCCCGGTGAAAGTTCATGATAGCCCAACTCACGTGTAGAGGGCAAGACCGGACAAAGTTAACCCAGATACCCCGATGCGGTACTTGTCATAAATAGCATGCAGGGATATGTAGATATGGTTCACCGTATGTTATACCTACAGGAAAGAAGGGCACATAATGAGAGACTGCCCGGCTAGGCGTTAGGGCGGTCAAGACCCGGCGGAATAGGTCCTCAACGGGTTCGTATGCCCCGGCACCCAGCCACGCGGGCACGGGCCCTCACCTCCGGCCAGGCCCGAAACCAGGGCAGATCGGGGCATCTGGTTTAGGTAGTGGTCAAGAGCGCACATATGCACCACACAGGTGGCCAGAAGTGATCGTTGCCAAAGTATTTGTGGTATATTAGATGTTTGTTCTCACTCGGTTATGCTTTGAAATAGATTCGGGCTCCACTTTGTTGTATGTTACTCCATTAGTAGCTCAAAAGTTTTGATATAGCACGAGTAGCCCGGCCCAACCCTTTCGAGTATCTACTCTTGTGGTGACTCTAATTATTGCTAAAAGAATTTACCGGGGTTGTACGGTAGAGTTGTTGGTCGTCGAACCTCAACGGATACGGTAGAATTAGAAGTGATTGGGTGCAGTGTGATTATGGGTATGAATTGTGACACCATTTTATGCTATTGTAGGTGTTTGGACCGAGGAGCTCGTCCGATTTCACTTTAAGAGATAGTGCGAGTGGAGAGGTAATACGGCTACGCCGAAAGGTAAGTTTTATATCAAATCTTCGGACAAAAAGTTAATAGCAAGGGTTGTATTTACCATATTGTCGGGGTTCGGGACGTGCAAGTCCCGGCTCTCCGGTCTATCCCGATTGTTAATGAGTTCCAGAGATGTGTTTCCAAATGAACTTCCCATTATTCCCCCAGGCCGGGGAAATAGATTCTTCTATAGATTTTCTACACGAATGCCAGCTATATCCATACCCCGTATCAAATGGCTTTGCCCAATTAAAAGAATTAAAGGTAATTAAAAGATTTGTTAGATAAGGTTTTCATGTCGGACAATACATCAGTAGAGATTTTTGCAGGTCTTGTTTTGCGGGAAGAAGGATGGGTCTCTACGCATGTGCATAGATTACCGGCAGTTGAATAAAGTTGCTATTAAGAATAAATATCCTCTTTCGAGAATAATTGATTTGTTTTATCAGTGTACAAGGGTGAAATACTTCTCTAATGTTGATTTGAGATGCAGTACCCACCGAGGTTCGAGTTTAGGGAGGAAGATATCCAAAAATAGCTTTGAGGACTTGGTATGGCCATTTTAGTTTTTAGTTATGTCCTTGAGTTGACAAATGCGCGGCCCGTGTTCATGGACCTAATGAATAGTATCTTCGAACCGTATTTTGATACATTTGTAATAGTGTTCATTGATGATATTCTAGTCTACTCCTACTCAGAAGCGGAACACAAAAGAATCATTTGCGGACGGTGCCCAGGATCCTTAGACACCGCCGATTATATGCAAGTTTTCTAAATGTGAGTTAAGTTGAATTACGCCCAGCTTTCTAGGGCCACATTGTATCGGAGAGTGCAGTATTCAAGTTGATACACGAGAAAATTAAGGCGGTGAAAACATGGCCTAGACCTAGGGCCCAATAGAGCTTCTAGGTTTCTGGGATTAGCTAGGTATTACGGAAAGGTTCGTGGAAGGATTTTCTACCCTTTAGCACCTTCGACTAAGTTACTCAAAAAAAGCAACCAAGTTTGGTGGGCAGAAGCCTATGAGTAGAGTTTCTAGGAATTGAAAAAGCAGTTGACATCAACACCGGTGTTAGCTTTTGTCGGCGAGTCGAGAGGGTTATACGTGTATTGTGATGCTTCGGCGTCGGTTTAGGGTGTGTTTTGATACAACATGGAAAGGTAATAGCGTATGCGTGTTGAGGCAATTGAAGGAAAACATGAAAAGAACTATCCCGCTCATGATTTGGAGTTAGATGCAATGGTTCACGCCTTAAGAATGTGAAAGGCATTACCTATATGGGGTGCATGTGGATAGTTTTACCAACCATAAAGTCCTCGGTACATTTTCACACGAAGAGAAAGAGCTGAATTTGCGACAACGCCGTTGGTTAGAATTGTTGAAAGATTATGATGTGAACATTTTGTATCACCCGGAAAGCTAATATTATGGCGGATGCTCTTAGCCGTGGATCTATGGGTAGTTTGGCATATCTGGCGGAATTTGCGGAAATGGCACAAATTACCGCAGGCTAGCTAGTTTAGCGGTTCGGGTAGTTGATATAGAGAATAATGGAGCCATAATTCAAAATACAACGAGTGTCTTCCACACAGTAGTAGAGATAAGAGCGGCAATATGAAGATTCTTATTTATCCACTGACTCGAAGATAGAGTTCATCAGGATGAAGTATTAGTTTTTGTGGTAGCTAGGAGATGGAGTTTTGAAAGTACGGTCGCCTATGCGTCTGCAGATGTGAGGACCGCCCGGCCCAGTTATGATAGAGGTACATTACTCTTGGTATTCTCTTCATCAGGTTCAACGAAGATGTACCATGACAGAAAAGAGATATATTGGTGGCTTTAGATTAAGAAAGGTGTAGGCGGGTATGTAGCAGTGTCTAATTGTCCAACGGTAAATGGAACATCGAGAACCCGGTGGCCTAACTCGGGAAATGGCTATACCTATGTGAAATGGGGAGCGATTAATATGGATTTTTTGGCAAGGACTACCCCGCACCCGGTAGCATGTTTGATTCCATGCAGGTGATTGTCGATAGATTGACGAAGTCATCTTATTTTCTTCTAGTGAGGACACTTTCTCGGCGAGGATTATGCCGAGTTATACATTAGAGAAATAGTTAGACTACATGGTGTCTACTATCTATCATTTCGACAAAGGAGCACAATTTACGGCTAGATTTCGGCAATCATTTCGAGAACGGTTTGGGGACACAAGTTGATCTTAGTACAACATTCATCCTCGGACAAGACGGGGCGAGACAGACGTACAATTCATACACTTCCCGAGATATGCTACGGGTGTGCGTGCTAGACTTTGAGGGCAGTTGGGATGAACATTTACCCCTTATTGAGTTTTCTTATAATAGTAGTTATCATTCGACAATTCGGATGGCCGTCTGAGGCCTTATATGGGCGGAAGTGTAGATCCCCGGTTGGATGGTTCGAGGCGGTGAATCATAACTAGTTGGACCATACGTGATCCTCCAATCAAGGAAAAAATAAAGCTTATCGAGGGGAGAATGTTTGTTGACAGCGAAATTCGCCAAAAGTCCTACTCGATGTTGGCATAGAGACTTAGAGTTCGTGTTGGTATTGGGTACTCACGTAAGGTATCACTTGATGAAGGGCATAATGAGATTTGGAAAAGAAAGGAAAACTTAGCCTAAGATTTATTGGGCCATATCGGATCCTCCGGAGAATAAGCCAAGTAGTATACAAGTTAGATTTTCCCTCGAGTTAGAGTCACGTCACCCGATCTTTCATGTACGTGTTACGAAATGTATGAGGATCCATCCCGTGTTGTGCCCAGGTTGGGGACATCCGAGGTTACTAAGAGTTAGCCTACGGAGAGGTTCCGGTGACCATATTAGATCGGCAAGTTCGAAGGTTTGAGAGCCAAAGATGTCTCCTGTTAAAAGTATTATGGAGAAACAAAAATAAAGAAGAAATGACTTGGGAAGAGTGAGGACGACGTGAAATCTAGATATCCTCAATTTTTCGAGTTTTCCCGATTATGCGGAGTTAAGTGGTCGTTGATTCAATTATTTTTCTATGATTTATGTTACCTAGACTATTCAGTTAACTATCATTTTGTTGTGAAAAGAGTTATAGTGTCTTGTGATATATACGTATTGGACTTTTCTAGGTTGCCCGGTGTTTTGGATAGTCCCGCTATTACGGGGAGACTCTGCGGAATTTTTCGAGAATAGTTAAAAGAATTGATCTCTGTGGTGTAGTTGACATTCGAGGATAGTGTTCCTAAAGGGGGAGGATGTTACACCCCATAGCAAATCTAGTGATTCTTAAGGTACGCGTGGATTTGTGACGAAGTAAAGACATCTTGACGCGTGTAGGAAAAGTCTTGAAAATTCGGACGGGACCGGCATAGCCGCGCCGTGTCTTAGATGCATTGGCCCCGACGCGGTACCGGAGCTATAGCGCTTTGAAGAGCGAAACTGGCCACAATGGCGCTTTGAGAGGAAGGACCGGCCTTGTGGAGCTTTGAAGGCTGTGAGTGCCCACATATGAGCCTATATGTATATATACCCATAGCTTAATTTTGATCATTTCCAAAAGTCATGCAAAGAAGAATTATAGCACACAGAATTCAATCGTTTTCATCCGATTATGCTATCGGAGCCAGCCGGTCTAAATTCAAATTAACTTCGTGTATGGGGTTCCACAATCTGAGGGCATTACTACGAGTTTATTTTCACGAAATTAGCTCGGAAAATCGTAGCCCGTAGAGCAAAGTTGTAGAATTGCTCCAAACTAATTTCTATACGATCATAGGCTTCAAATGAGTATTTCTCCCTTTTGAACTCTCGTGAAATTATATGTTTCGACCGTATTAGTCGGGTTGAAGTACAGTTGATATTGTTATTAAAGTCATCGTTTCCCTTTGAATTGAGTATTAAACTAGTCTCATTCTCCTAGTAATACGATTGCAATTGGAAAGGGCTATTAAATATGAATTAAAATCTCCACTTAATCAAAAATCAGCAATCCCGGGTATGTAAGGCTATCCCATCGGCAAGTTACATTCGTTCTAAAGTTAGTACGACCTATGTGTCCATAATTGCTTCAGAGTAAACCTGTTGGTGTAAATTTGTATAAGCTGAATTGAACCTATGGTGAAAAAAATAGTAATTTTTGTTTGATTAATCGAGCTAGAATGGCCCCTTACTTCGGTGTTAAGAAGTAGTTTGATGTTATTCCACAGAGTTCTTTTATTGAGGTAGTGAGGGCTACATTGAGTTCCATTTACTAAGGCCGCGAGGGCCATTTTGAGTTACATTTGTTTCCAGGCATGAGGGACACACGAGTTCCGTTTATTAAGGTTGCGAGGCCATTTGAGTTACATTTGTTGGGCGAGGTCGTACGAGTTCCATTTGCGAGGCCGTGAGGGCCATTTTGAGTTACATTTATTAAGGCAGGACCATGAAGTTGTATAACTACTGAGCTGAAGGTACATCTGAAGTTCATTCATTTGGGTGAAAGTTGAGATATCATTATTAGAGCATGAAAACATGCAAGATGCATTATTGACGCCGCGGCGTCGTATTGAGTTTCACCGAGATTGAGGCCGCGAAGGCCATGCGAGTTCCATTTGCGGAGGCAGCGAGCACATTATTGAGTTTCACCATATTGAGCGCGAGGGCCATCCGGGATTATAGTACACACCATCTTTAGTACCAAGGTAGTAAGAATGGACCTTGTTTGTACTTTCAGGGGCTTATGGGGGCCGAGCTAGGTTCTTTTGTGTTTTTGTACCTTCTAGGATTATGGGGGCCCGGTTAGGTTCTTGTTTGCTTATATAGACTTGTTGTTTTAGATAATTAAATAATTGAGGTATTCGGAGTTAAATCCTTACTCTCCTCGGCTTTAGTACTACGGTTTTACCGGCTTTCAGTTAATTATTGTCCTTCTTCCTTACATATTTGGTACATGTTGTGCGCGCCCACCTAAGTGTTTGCATTACCCAACTGCCGGAGTGCGGATAGATGTGGTTCAGATGTTCTTAGTCTCCAATTAAAGTTAGTAGTTTATTCAACTCCTTCCCTTCGGAGTTGAAAGTTAGTAGAGGTTTGTACTTTTGATGTACAATTTTGGGTAGTCGGGGCCACTGTCTCGACCATTATATCACTCTAAAGCCTTGCGAACTATTGTACATTCATATGGTTAGTTGCCGTTGGCCGCGTGGGGCTCGTGTATGCTTTATTTCCCGTGTTGGCCGTGTGTGTCCTTTGTTTAGCTATTAGTTGGCGGCATTGTGGCCACTTAGTGTAGTTTAATGCACGATTTATTTCCTAGTTAAACAAGACAGCATGGTGGCCTTGTCGGCCCACATAGGATCCTGTTAATGTGTTGTTGTGGTTAGTTGTCTTCTCTTACGGTTGGCCTTTTCGGCCGAGAGGATGTATTCTGACCGAGATATAGCCCTTTCGTTTCTTAAATTAAGCGTCAAGCGTGCACCAACCCGGTCGGGTTAGTTCGAGACCCGAGTATGGCATCAAGTGCAGGTTATACCTCCCAAGGTAGGGGCATGACGAGTTTCGTGTCGGGAAAAGAAGATTTTGAGCCGGCTACTTCTGGTTGACTATGGAGACAAATTGTATTAAATATGTACAAAGATGCCATAAGTGCTAAACTCACGCAGATGTGATTCGGGCCCCTCCCAAAGAGCTTCATGCCACAAGCTTGCCTTGGCCGTTTGCAGCTTGGGGAATGGATGTTATTGGTCCCATTAGGCCTGCGGCATCTAATGGTCATAGATTCATCTTGGATGATCGACTATTTCACCAAATGGTTTGAAGCTACCTCTCTGATGCAGTCACGAAAAAGGTGGTGACCAGATTTCATTCGACCATCTTATTTCTTGATTTAGGTACCAGAGTCTGTGTGTGATAATGGTGCTAATACGAATAAGTGAATTGATGAGAGCAACATGTGAAGGTTTCAAAATCAAGCACCGCAATTCTACAACGTATAGGTCACGAGATGAATGGAGTCGTGGAGGCTGCGAACAAGAACATTAAGAGGATTTTTTCGCAAGATGATCGATAACTATAAACTTCTTGGCATGAGAAGCTGCCCTTTGCTTTGTTGGGATATTGTACCACTCTCCAGAACATCTCTTTTGGAGCTATGCTTTATATCTTTGGTGTATGGTAATGGCGGTGATACCGGCTGAGGAGTATAAATTCCTTCCTTGAGGATTATTCAAGAAGAAGAACTAAGCGATGCAAAATGGGTGCAGGCAGGTTTGAGCAGTTGACACTTATTGATGGAAAAAGGATAAATGCGTCTGTCATGGTCAAATTTATCGAAACGGGATGACTAAGGCCTTCAACAAGAGTGTTCGACCAAGACTCTTCACACTAGGGCAGTTGATTTTAAGAGGATTTTCCACAACAAGATGAAGCCAAATGCAAGTTCTCACCTAACTAGAAAGGTCCTTACATGGTCCGCGAGTGCGACGGGGAGGAGCACTTATCTTAGTAGAAATGGATGGTGAAATTTGGCCCAAGTACTATCAACTTCAGTGTTGTTAAGAGATACTATATTTAGATTTGGAGTTTACTTTATGCTCCAGCTTTGTATTCACAATTTCGTTAGACGATTACCATTTAAGAGGGATCGTGGCGTCCCTATGGGACTCGGTATATATCTTAATAAAATCTTCTCCTCCCATTTTGTTAAAAGGGTATCGACGTTTCTACCAGGTTTCTATGGTAATATGGTTAATGAGTTGCAAAGCTGAGGCAGAATTTTGGGGACCTCAAATTCACAACTACATTACTTGCAAAGAAGTCTACATCATGTTCCTTGGGGCGGAAATTTTGAGAAGAATCTCAAAATTTCGTCAAGACTCAAATCGAAGACAAGTGTTTGATTTTCAAAAGACGTTGGCATGGTTTTTAAAATATATCATGGCCCATGATTTAACTCAATTTTTCCTACATACTTTAGACTTACTTTTACTTTTATTAAATTATTTTAAAAATACACCTTTTTATTTAAACCTTGTGCCAGCGTATACTTGGAGCGGAGTTCAACAACGGGTGTCTAGCGGATAGAAGAAGGCTACAAGACAGGACGTACAAATCAACCTTCGCTTTACAAACTAATAATTTTTGTTTGGCTGAAATAACAAAATGCAAAAGGAAACGATGGAGGACATCCTGTCGCAAAAGCGACACAAAGCTAAGTCATTCTACCCTTTGCGCCTCTATTTATATCTTTACATTCATTCATAAGAGGCCTACGATTACATGTTACGTTTAGAAATTTTAAGCTCATATTTACATTTGAGCCCACGTGTTTGCATTTTAAGCCTTTATATGCATTTTGAGCCATTGATATACATGATATATGAATTTGTGCCCGTATTTGCATTTTAATCCTTTATATGCATTTTTGCGTAAATGATACATGATATATGTGCACGGCCATTGCGTTTGACCCGTATTTGCATATTGAGCCCTTGATATACGACGGTGACCCTTTATATACATTTTTGATCATTGATATACGTTTTAATCTCAGAATATTGCATTTTTTGAGCTCGTGATATACATGATTGAGCGAGTGTTGCATACGTTGACCCACTGTACATTTTAAGCCCATGATATACAGTTGAGCCTATTTGCATGTTGAGCCCATTATTTACATTTCAAGCCCAGTTATTTGCATTTTGAGCCACGTGCCCATGTATTTCAATATACATTTGAGCCGTTTTATGCATTTGAGCTCGTTTTAGCCATTTGAGCCCGTTGTGCACTCACGAGGCCTATGATTTATGCGCAGCGAGCTTGAATAAACTAGAGCTATCAATAGAGTTATTTAGACCCTCGAATAATTTATTTTATTTAAGTACCATTTTCTACTCATCTGAAGGCGTGTGGTCTAAGCATTGTTCATAGCTACTTGGACATCATCATATTTGAGAATTTACTTTATTGTTTATCATGCTCCTAAGGCGTCATAGTCAAGGCATTCCCTTTTTCCATGGCCTGCGAACATCATGTCATGGCCTAAATTTACTTTCCGTTTATCCTTACTCCTAAGGCGCATTTTCATGGCCTAGAAATTTATTTTGCGAATCATCGCCCAAGACATCCATAACTTAGAGACATCATCCTTATTGTCTCGAAAGAAAACTCTCATAGAATCTAAAGAAATTTGCATCATGTTTAATTTTTGTTTCGATTTATTTTACGATGTGTTTGATGCATATGCCTTATTTGTTTTGCTTACGGCGTGAATGCCGAGTAGAACGAGCCCACAGTATGATGCCTTTCCTACTATTTTCTTGATTTATCCCTATTTTTAGAACCATATGACCTTTTTGTTTATTTTGCAATACATTATGAATCTTGTCAATTTGTGCTACCTCCATTCTTATTCTAGCCTCATGTTATCAATTTCTTTTAGGGATTTCATTGGTCCTAAATCTAGAACTACACATCGTCCGATTCTAAATGGCTTAGAGATATGTAGGCGATTTGATACCGAAGTCTCGACCATATTTTTCACAACTCATATTTCCCTTTTCGTTTCTCCCCATTGAGATCCTTTCTCGGTGGGACAAAATTGGCCACTAGGTCAATGTTCTTTGCTCTGGTATCCTTCATTTCCGAGCAAAGAAGGAAAGCGGTTATTGACACTCAATTTTGACCTCCCCTACGCTTGGTATACGTTGCTTATATATGTGTTTACATAATTATTTAATTCGTATTTCATAATATTTTGACTATCATAACTCTCAAATCTTACATAATTATTTCAAAATTATATCTTTTTTAAAAACAACATGTTTATTTATTGTCAATTTATTAATTTTCGATGTTATGTGGAGTATGTAGAAATTTGTTCCATGTTAACTCTACCTTTAATAAAACAAACTTTTAGTTCAATATATATATATATATATATATATATATATATATATATAATTTATTTAAATTTTATAAATTATTTACATGATAATATTTACATAATTTTACTTGAATTTTATAAACTAATCTACGTAATAATATTACTCGATTTTACTTAAATTTTATAAATTATTTATGTGATAATAAAGTTCATATAGTTTTTGATAAATTAATTTATTATATTTCCTATTTGTTAAGTTATTTACAATATAGTATTTTATTAATTATATGTGACCAATTTTGAATTTTTCCCAATTTATTTAAAATTTGGCCGGTGTTCATAATTCATGCCAATTTTAGCCTATTTTATCAAAATGTGGCCACTTTTTTAAATTCAATTGATTTTCTACCAAATTAACCCAATCGCAACCGTGGATAACCCGCAACCCCACTCGTATGCCTAAAAACTAATCTTAGTCGTTCATCTAAATAAATCTAACATACGAAATTAAACCATGCCCATTTTCCATATTTATTTCATACCCCTCAAAAAATCTAACATTTTCACTTTTCCTCCTACCTAACTAGATCCACCCCCTTCCCCTCTCTAACCTCCCTCTGCTCTCCAGGACACCCTTTGAATGCCCGGCCAGGCCACTGAATGCCCAGCAACTGGCGCACCCTCTTCCCCTCTCTTGCCGGATTTCCATACCAACCACTGGCGAAACTCCTCACCTCCGCCTGTCACCCGTAAAACAGCCACCACCGTACCAGCACCACCCCATTTTCCCCTCACCACCTTGACCAATAGACCTCTTCTCCGGTAGACCATCCACCCGTCACTCCTCTCTGCTGAACAGCCACCAAACGACCTTCCTTTCCCCAGAACTCCGGTCAGAAAACACCCTTACCCTCCTGTCTCGTCTTTTCTCCAACAGACCCGATTTCTGATGGGTCAAATGCATCGTGGACTTTGGGCAGATTCTCTCAGATCTGCCCGTGGTCCGGCTTTCCGTTTATTTGGGGACTTTTCCCTCTCTTTTGATTTGTTTTTACTTAGAGCTAGAAATCTTAACATGCCTACTGATAATATGTTCACCTATAAATGTGTAGATTATTATTTTGTACTTACCTCTAGAATATCGTACGTGAAGTTGCTTAGTTTATTAGTTTCTACAGAAAGACTAGCTATACTTTATTTGATTATTTGGGTCTATTTTACTATGCATATGCATCACTCTTTACTGTTCTTCTCACCCTTTGCATAAAAATTCTAGTATTATCTACACTCCCTTGTAGAGAAATGGATCCACGACACATTGCATTTTTTCATGAATATATTGGCTGGCCTATCGTCATTTTACTTATTTTCTCTTGTAGAGATGGGCAGAATTAAAACATCTCGGTAACTATTAATGATTGATTCGTAATTTATGTTTATATGATGAATTTAAGATGCTAGGTTTAGCGAAATCCCGTAATTAATCTCGCCATAGGATTGTCTCAATTTTCTAATTAATTAGAATTTAATTAATGCGCTAAATATGGTAGTTTGAAATTGCGTTGCTGGACATGGAATAGCTTAACATTCGTTAATCATGAAAAATTGTTTATTTTACACCTAATTGATTTATTTACTTACCTTAAGAAGAATTTGTGTTAGATTGATATGCATGACTGTTTATTGGTTCAAATGTGGCACTATCAAAATTTTACCGTCCTTAGAAAGCTAAGTTATTTTCCTTCTCCAAGTAAAATCTCACATGTCTGGTATTACTTATGTTATGTTTGAATTTTCAAACGATATTATTTTTCCTTAATTAATTAAATTTGTTTTCATATTATTTAAATTGATTGGGTATTCCCTATTAATTGGTTTCCTTCTTAAATCCCATTTCTGGTTTTAAAGGAAGCCGTAATTAATATTTGCGGATTGGAAAATTATATTTCCATTTTGAGAAAAATCCCTTTGACTAATTTCTTTCATTTATTTTCCTTTCCCTTTAAGTCTTTAATGGATTCTTTGAATTAATTTATTTCCTTCATTCAGCTCTTGTGTAGGGCTATATAAAGGAGTCCTCTCCTCTCCTTTAGATTCATTCAAGAATTGGGTTTTGAAGTGAAAATTATTTTAATCCTAAAGTTCTTTTATTCCTTCACTCCCCTTTCCCTCCTCAACACGAGCACTTCTCGGAATCTAAGAGATTCTTGTGATCTTGACGTGTTGAGGTTTGGGTTTAATTCTATTGAAAGTCTCTTCGAAACTGTTATTAACTACTCCCTGTTTATTGAAAATGCAATCTCTTACTCATCATCAACCGGCCAGTCTTATTTTTCTATGTTACTTTCAATAACAATGTGCGAATTTGCTGCTTGCATCATGTTCTGAATTACTTGTGATATTATGGTATATACTTTATAGTGGCAATCTTTTTACATTTTTCAATTCGTACTTTTGTAAGATGATTAATTAAAAAAGTTGGAGATTTATGGAATTCCAAATACCTTTTGGTACGTGTATATTTGTGGTGTTACTTGTTTAATAGGTCCTTTCTTATAATGACCTGAAGATGTCGTCGGGACAAGATGGGATTTAAGAATTGCTCAAATGCTTTCTGTTTCATTTGTAATTTATTTATTTACTTTTCTTTTCATAAACTATAAATTGTAATAAACGTTAATAATAGTGAAAAGGGGTTTTATGGGTGGCGTGGATTTTATCTTTCTTTCCTATTTTCTTACCTGTCAATTTCTCCTAGAAAGCATGCCTGTAGGGTTGACGTACACATAGAAATCATGCCTATAGGGTCTTAAATAATTTAATTTAAGGTATTTTTTATGTTTAAATTTTAGTAACCTCTCCTGTAAGAATGACGTAAGCATGTTTATTTCAGTTAACAATTATGCATATAGGAATCTAAATTATAAGTATGTGCAAACTTATTTATGTCACAACATGCTTAGGATCTACTTGGTAATAATTGGTCATAAATAATTCTGGCATAGTTATAAAATCAACAACTTACATCTGTTAAATGCCATGACCTATAAAATCAATATAACTATTACTGATTATTATGAAATTATTAAGACGCATGCTTAACTGCATTTTTATCATATAGTTTTAGATACAGAGCATAAGCAATAAATCGGGTAGTAACTTAGTATCACGTCTTTTTCTACTCACCTTTGAACTAATTCGAGATTTGTTAATAATTAATAACTACCTAGCTAACTGTAGTAGAACGCTACCCATCATAACCTGTTTAGATTTTAAAACACGGCCTCAAAGTGACATGTTAGTTGAAGTCATACTTATGGGAATTCTTTTATATACCACTATTTAATCACTGTTAAAATGTGCTACATAAAATGACATATAAGGTCACATATTGGTATTGTTCTGGCTGACATATATTACATTTTTTTTCTGAACTTGCAAATATAGTATTGGTGCATTAGAAATCATGTCCTCATTCTATCTGTTAGAAATTTCCCCAAGCATATCATATTATAAGCTGCATATTTAAACCTGACATTCTTCTTTCTAAGATTATGATTATTAGACTCTTATTTCTGTTTGTGTCCATTAAGATTTGTCAAATATATGTTACTTCTTTAGACTTGACACTATACGTTAGGGATCATGCCTATAAGATTTATTTGCACTCGTTAGGAAAATCATGCTTATAGAAATCAATATAGAGGCTTATTTGAAACTCTCATTTTCTAATTGCTGTAATCATTGTTTGACGATTAATCACCCCTTAAACAATCTTAGGACTTTAGACCCCAAAATTTAAAATAGTTGTCCAATGCCTCTTGGACACTAAGATTGGGACGGGTAGGCAAATGCTAAGCCGTTAGTTTTTTTTTTAGCCTAGAGCGCTTTAAGTTAATAATTAATTAATTAGGCGGGCATCGAAAAATGATAGTCTGTGCTTGCTGAATAATACGAGAAATCTAAACGGTTGCGAAGTATTATTTAAGTTGCAAAGGGTGATCCCACTTAGGTTAAATAACCCCCTTTAATTGTAGAACTACGTCTAACCTGATTTTCTTTAGGTATACGTAGGCGCCTCTTCTAGGTCCGGCCCCATATTTTAAAATTCATTTACTTGGTTGTCTTTTTGCATGTATTTTATTAATGATTTTGTTATATTCTTATATGCACTTAATTACTATTATTTTTCTTTATTGTCTTTACTTGTAGTATTGGATTGTACATTGCCATGAATAATAATAATATTAACGGCCTTTAAATACATTCTATTCTAATTTTTTTCTTCTCACTCGTGTCATACTTTTTTTTATCGCATAGTTTAATTCGAATCGAACTTAGTTGTTTAGTTTAAAATCAAACAAACTAGGCTAAAATAAATCTTGCTTTGAATCATTAGCTAATTCCCCCCACATATTAATGGATCCGATCGGAAACAACATTTGTGGACCTCGAAAGGAGCTTAACACCTTCCTTTTGAGGTAATTTAAGTCATTTTTCGAATCTGGTGATGTAGGCTAATTTTAAGAAGACTCATAGCGCAAAACGGTGCCCTAACGCATTTCAAATCGTTAGGTGGCGACTCTCCATTCAAGTAATCCTTTAAGAGTTGTCACATGTTGAATTTTTCTTTTCGCGAGAAAAATGGGGTGCAACAGCACAAACCCCGGATCTTAGCCTATAGAAGTAAGGGGAAGGCACGAGTATCTAGCTCTGGAGGAGCACAGAATCACCTCCAGGCTGTAGCAGGCTAATAGAGCTTGGGATCACCACTGAATGTCAAAAAATGAGCATCAGGCTGACATCTAAATGGTAGTGAGGTTGTGACCTAGAATACTGCGGTATCACCTTTCATTGTGGAGGAAAGGAATGTCGGTACGAAGACCCTAGCCTAGTACAACCCAAAGATAAGGCCCAACAGAAGGAATCATCGGCCTTTGAGATAGCAGGAGACGGAGTATTGAGACCCAAGGGTCAATTCTGTGTTCCAAATGTGGTAGGGCTTCGTTAGTAGACTGTAGAAAAGGTACACTGTGTCCGTTATTTCCCCCACCCAGGGTTGATGAAAACGCATCAGGTTATAAAATAGATCTACTAGTGGCAGGGGAAGAAGAAAGATATGACTGAGTTGTAGCATAGAGCTCCAATTTCCAGGTAGTAAAGTCTTGACATTAGGACCGTAATGGGCTAATTCAGGAGATAGTTGTGCCTGCGTGAGAGCTGGAAGTAGCCAATACGAATTTAATTAAAAATTTACCTCGTACCAGGCATAAATTTGACCTTACTTGAGTCAATGTTGGAGGGCTGATGGGATCAACTCATTTCTTGCCAATTAGAATTATGTTTCAGCTGAATATTATGCTAAGTTGTATACTAGAGAGATCGCCTTGTAGCATAGTGTCCCAGTGTCTATTATCTCTGACAAAGGGGCACAATTTACAGTTGGACTTTCAAAATCGTTCTAGAGAGGCGCTCGAGGATAGGTACGGGCGTGTATACTATACTTCAAGAAAGATTGAGATAACCATCTACCTCTTATGGAGTTGTATACAATAGCAGTCACCATTTCAGCATTAAGATGATGTCTTATGAGGCTATATACGGATAGAAGTGAAGATCCCAGACTCCGTGAGATGCTCCGAAGTAAGGGAATCAGGGTTAATGAGACTTGGCATGATGCACCAATCAGAAGAGAAGATTGAGCTCTTGAGAGAGCAGTTACTGACGACCCAAGGTCGTCAGAAGTCCTATTTCGATACATGGTGTAGGAAGTTGGAGATTGAGGCAACGAATAGGTATTCCTAAAAATTTTGCCAAAGAAGGGCGTTATGAGATTCGCCAAAAGAGGGGAAAGCCTAGCCCTAGATTCACTAAGCTATATCGGATCTTCCGAAAGATCAGCCAAGTGGCCTATGAGATAAAGTTGCCTTTGGGGCTAGGATCTATTCACCAACAATATGCAAGAATGTAAAGGACCTTTCTTGGGTTATCCCAGTCGAGGGTGCCTAGGTTACAGAAGATCTATCCCTCACGGTGACCTCGACAGGTACACTAGATCGTCAGGTTTGTAGGGACTATCTCGAGAACCAAGAATGTAGTCAGTGAAGTCGTATGGAGGGATAAGAGTATAGAAGAGATGAATTTAAAAGATAAGGATAACGTGAAGTCTGGATATATTTAGTTTTTCCAAGATGTACGATCATAGTATTTAGACCCAGACTATTTCAGTTAAGGAAAAATAGTTCCAAGTATTGTATAGTTTCCTTCGTTTCTATTGTTGTCAGTTGCTTACATATATATGGTAGCACTATGTTATTTAGCTGCAGATAGTATCTTGAGAGGCGCTTGTGTTGGACATTTCTATGTTTCAAGTTCCTGGATAGCCCATAGTACAGAGGAGACTCTACCGAAATTATTCTAGCAACAGTTAAAGGAATTGAGTCTCTTGAGCTTAAGATTACATTTGAGGATGAATGTTCCCAGGGGGGATGATGTTACACCCCGTAAGTTTCTATAGTTCAACCGACACTTGTGTACATATGTAGAGAGTTTTGGAGTGCGACGCATGCGAGGAAGGGCCCAGGGAATGAGTATACAAACATGGCATCGAGCGAGAAGGAGGCTGCGGCCGGAGGCCGGGTGCCCTGGGTGCGCCCCGCTGCCAGGCTTGTTCTATGATTGGCACGCCATGCCTCCCCTTGCTACCACCTCAAAATTATATAAACTTTCGTCATGCTTAAATGAAATCATTCAATATTTGCCCAAAATAGTGGAGCGAATGTGAGCGACATTTTCTTGACATTTTCGCCAAATTTCATCATTAAACTCCGTTCAAATGCAAATTCGTCCTGGATAACGAGTTCCATGCCTACGAGGATCGTCCCTACAGAGTTATTTCTTGAAAATTCGCTCGGAGTACCGAAACGCTGCAGAGTAAATGTTGTAGAAATCACTTCCAATTGAGTCCTAAGCAGCTACAAGTGATAGTTAAGCATTTCTACCTTCTAGACTCTTGAGAATTTTTGAGTTTTCAGCCGAATTAAACGAAGTTAAATTATAGTCAATGTTCTTTGAATGATATCGTTATTAGTCATTTCTATTATTAAAATAGTTGTATTCTCTCAGCATAAGTGCTACAATTTGGTGGAATCACTAGCTTCAGGTTAGAAACTATTAGGGTGAATGAGAATCAGCATTCGAGGTATGTTAAACGTTATCTCTTTGGCAAGTTACTCTCGTCGTATAGCGATACGACCAATGCCCTCGAAAGTAGATAATAATATGGTATGTTGTGATTAGCTGCTGCTAGTAGATCAGGATCATATATATTGTAATTAGCTTCTGCTAGTAGATAAGGATTATGTATGTTTGGGTTAGCTTCTATAAGACTTATTGAGATTATACCATAGTATCCCTCGTCGGGAAAGGGTATGTTAAGTATGACTAATGTTGGGTGTGGCATAGAGAGTTCCCCATTCACCTGTTTACCATTTAGAGGTATTATAGTGTTTTGTTGTCGTGCCAAGGCCTTAGAAGTTTATGGTTAGCTGTTGGGTCGGGCTTGGTAAGTTGGTCAGCATAAGGCGTAGTCGAGCGATACTTTCAGTTTGATGCCTATATTATTAGTAAAGCTAACTTAGAGACTGTTGGCGTACCTTGCCACCTCCAAGGCCAGAATTGGGATAGGGTGGTCTTACCTTCGCGTCAGTGGCACGAGGTTGCCTAGTGAACTGAGCGATAACTTGCCATATGATTTGCTATTATCATTGACCATTAGTTTCATCCGACTCAATGCTTGTACTACAAGTCGCTCAGAAAACCACTCCAGTTATTACAAGTTTGATAGACTAGTCGATACCCTAAGGAAGGAACCTTATTAGTTGTTAGATTTGTGACCAACGTCCCAGGATACCCTTTATGATTCTCAAGTATAGGTTGCCACAAAGGACTAGGTCTAGATATACCTGCCTACGAGGCTATGAATCGTCCAGAGGAGCCATATGAAATCTGGACAGACTAAGTTAAGGTCTAAAAGGACTAGAACCAGAGTATCACAGTGTTACTTCCAAGCTAAGAGTTATAGTAAGCTGCCTATAGAGAGTTAGGGCTGACTACTTAGGAGCATGTTCGATCAGTAGCAGCCCCCCCAGTTGCTCTAAGCAGAGGAACTAAATAGTTGGTCGTCTACGACCTTATTGTTAGCTTATGAGTTATCATTGTCCTAGAATGACCTTCAAAGTATCGCTTAGGCCACTTCAAACCTCGCTCTATTCTGTCTGGGATTTTAGAGATTATAATCATTGCCAGGACCCTTTGGCTAGGTGTAGGCACACAGGGTGTATCGTTGGCAGCTATACAGACTTCTCTAGGGGCGAGTAGTGGTCGTGTTATGCCTAAGGGGGCCAGATACGCCTTTTGAGTGGTTAGATTTGGACTAAAATGTAGCACTTTGGTCGGGATTGACCCCACATAGGATTTCCTTCCATTGACCAACTTCAGGGTTGCTAACTGTGTCGTCGCCTACGGGGCTATGGATCGCTCAAAGGAGCTATGTGATATCGCTCGGAGGAGATATGTGATATCGCTCAGAGGAGCTATGTGATGTCTAAAATAACTATATTCAGGCCTATAAGGCCATCTTTATGTCCATCCACGTATGGACCTCTTCTTATGACATACTGGCATTACTGACCCTCTATTGAGCCTTGTATGCCCAGGGTGCAGTTACAGGAGCCCAACAGGCTCAGACACAGTTACAGGAGTCCAACGGGCTCAGTTGTAGACCCAAAGGCCAGGTAAGTTGGCTATAGTTACCAATAGAGTCATAAGGACCTGGTTAGGGGTATATAAATTGAATTATACTTCCAGGGCTTATGGGGGCCCCGGTAGATCATTTCTGTGTTGCTTGCACATTTCCTGCTTATGGGGGTCAGGTTAGGTTCTTGTTTGCATACATTCTTGGTAGATATAGGTTATGAATGTATAGTCGTACAGCTTCAGTTCTTATTTGTGTAATGGTTTACGAGATGCAGGTTATGGATAAGAAAGCTTACAAGTTAACTTCTGCTCTTTGTCATTGATTACTTTATGTTCTTTATCAGCTTTTATTTAGTTTTTATTACTGCCTTACATATTCAATACATATTGTACTGACGCCCACGTATGGGACGCTGCATAATTGCCTGCAGGTTTAGACAGGCAGGTATCAGGACCTCCTTTAGAAGCTATTCAGAGTCAGCACATTGGTTAGCTCCTTTCATTCGGAGTTTCTAGGTAGTGGCAATTTTCTCTTTTTGTTGTATAATTTTAGGTAGGCTAGGTCCTTGTCCCAACCACTATTCCACTCTTAGAGACTTGCAGACTATAGTTTTTAGTTGGTTGGTTGTTGTTGGCCGTGGGGAGCCTATGTATGAATATTATTCGTGTTGGTCATGTGGGGCCTAGTTTAGCAAGCAAGTTAGCAGCCTTGTCAGCTATAGTATGAATATGATGCATTTTTTTCCTTCTGTTATAACTAGACAACATGGTGGTGTTGTCGGCCCGCATAGGATCCCTTTATCATTATGTTGGCTGGGTTAGTTATTTTCTTTTACAGGTATTGCGCGGCCTTGTCTGCCCGTGGCTGTGTTTACAATCGAGATATAATAGTTTATTTTCTTCGTTTTAAGTTGTTGGTAGGCACCAGTGGTGCACATGCCCATCCAGGTCAGCCTAGGTCCTAGTGTAGCATTAGGTGCCAGTCATGCCTCCAAAGGTGGGGTGTGACGATAAGTAATGTTATACCCCAGGAACCCAAGGATCAAACCCGAGAGTCAAACGAGGAAGAATCTGAAAAAAATGTTGCAGTAGTGCAGGACGAATCATTAGACTAATCGTGAGGAGACTCCATGAGTCGTCAAGTGGCTCGTGGAAAGGCTGGAATGGGATGAGGAATTGAGGTCCCCACGGGCGTGGGAACGACTCGTGGTCAACTACCACGAGTCGTCAGGTCAACCATGGGATGAGGTGGAGGATTAAATAGGAGGTCTGACCAGTGTACCTAACGGAAGGGACCCCATGAGTTGTGGTCTGTCCCAATGACTCGTGAGGTGGATCGTGAGAAAGCCTATGGAATTTTAATTGAGGGTGAGGTAGTGTACTTGACGGAGACACGACGAGTCGTTGCCCGTCCTGATGAGTCGTCAGGTCACCCCTTAGGGTCACCTGACAGCTATTTTCTGTGAATTAGTAAGGACCTTCTCATAATTTCCTAAACTCCAACGGCCTAAACTATTTCATTTTAAGATCGAGATAGGGTTTTTTAAGGGGGATTAGTTCATGTTAAGCCTCATTTTATTCATGCAAGAGTTAGAGAGTGGAGTAGAAGGTGATTCAATTGTTCTTCCTCAAAATTCTCCAAATTCCATCTTGGGCTTTCAAGGGAAAATTAAGAGCCAAGTGTTCCCAGGTATGTAGTATTTAGAATGGGTTAATCCTTTCAAACCCATGCCCAAATTCCATTTTAAATTATGAATTCTCC
>JACEIK010004009.1:94399-106074 GCA_018107945.1 Datura stramonium
AAGGGGATCAATGATGATAAATGTTATATTTTAGCCAATGAATCTTAATGCATGATGTTATTGATTTACGTATGAGCCTATATGCATGTTTTTGGGAGTCGTGTCTTGCACCGAGAAGCCACGCGTTCAAAGGACTACGCCGGTGTCTCATAACCGTGTACCACCGTGGGTTTCTAATGATATGATGTATTGATAATGATCTCCTCAAATGTGATATCACGCCTAATGCACTTCCCTCACCTGGCAAGCTAGGGTCGGCTCTTCCCACTTGAGCGAGATAGTTAGGGCATCATGAAAGGCTCTACCATGATGGTGTCAGTTATGACGAGTTCTCCCATTATTCCCCATGTCTTATGCATTGTTATGTTTATGTTATTAGCTCAAGTTATGTTTTGATAAAGTTTAGCTACGATTACGATAATGAATGATGTACGAATGATTTTAAAGCCTTGAGCCTATGTTTTCTCATGAAGTATATGATACAAGCATGATGTCCTTCTCCTATATTTATTTATGAGTTTATTTTACTTTTAAATGTCCATTTTACTTACCTTGCATACTCGGTACATTCCACGTACTGACCGCATACTTTCTATATTGTATCGTTTCATGATACAAGGTCCTAATCTCAGGCTCATCCTCATCCTTAGTCCATCTCAGCTCACGGTCTCAGACTAGTGGTGAGTCGTCATGTTCCGATGACCATTTGACATTCTTTTATGTTATCTTGTGTTTCAGTATTGCTTGGGTTAGTTGGGGATGTTGTCCCATCAGACCATTGTATGTAGTAGAGGCTTTTAGACAATATGTAGTACTCAGCTTATGCATACATTTAGTATTTCATGATGTTATTCCATGGTTCGCTTCTGTTACGTTTTATGTTTAGTATTCCGCTTATTTAAATGAGAATAGTTGTATGCATATGTCATGGGTCGACTTGGGGTCTCCTGGGGTCCGTCTATGATCTGAGTGTATGTTTGGGTCGTGAAAAGTAACTAAAACATGAGAAATAATGGGAGGCTTCGTCATAACCGACACCATCATGATAGAGCTTACATGATGCCCCAACTATCTCGCTCAAGTGGGCAGAGCCATTCCAAGCTTGCTAGGGCAAGGAATGATTATGGTGTGATATCACTCTTGATTCCCGGTAGGGCCTTAACATGAATATATACCTATGGTGGTATGTAGTTTTGAGACTTGGTATTTTCTTGAACCCCTAGCCTACTCGGTACTATACACTACTCCCAAAACATGCACATAAGTCATAATTGATATCTTGAAAACATACTTGAACTTGTATGGGCTAGTTTAAATTCATGAAATTGTAATCATACTTGATATATGTGAACTAGATATGAAAATAGTGTCACAATTGGCCATGATACATAAACTTGATTTTTCATGAAAACCCATACATACTTGAATAAGACTTCATAACTTGAAATTATAAAATTATAAGTTTAAGAATTTATAATCATTTATGCATACCTTGATAATTCATCATAATTTGAAACCATAGGATCATAAGCTTGAAATGCATAAATCATGCATAATAGGGAAAAATCACCAAAAACTTGAGAGCATAGATCTATGAGAGATCCTAGTGGAAATTGGGCAATCACAATCATAAATCATGAATTTAATCATAAGATACTTGCATTGATAAGAGAATATAAGAGATTTCATGAGAATTGGATCTAACCCTAGAATTTCAACATATCATGCTTGGATTCTCGAAATCATGAGATAGGGCTAAAATTCGGCATGAGGGTGGAAGAAATTCTCCTATTCATAACCCTACATACCTGGGCTTGAAAAATCTTCAACTTAATTGGAGACCCAAAGGGAATTGACGGGAAGGTTGATGAAGAACCCTAACTTCTCTTGAGGGGATGTGATCTTCACTTAGGGGTGTTAGGAGTAGAATGAGGGTTTGGGATGAATAATACCCTTTAGAACACCCTTTTAGGAGCTTAAAATGACTTAGTTTAGGAGTTAGGAACATAGGAATTATGAAAACACCCTTAATAACCTGACTGCAAATTGGTCTCTGCCAGACCCAGCAACCCACTTCATGACCATTGGGTCTCTTCACGGTTTGTTACTTTGACTCGTTACCACTGGTAACAAAAATCCATTCTTTGATCTTTTCTTGACGGCTCCACTTAAAGATTCATTATGACACTTAACGGATCACTTCACCACTCGTTAAGACTCTCTGAAACTCAGCTTTTCACCTTCTTTATGCACCTAACGAGTCACGTAACAACCGTTCAAGTGACTTAATGGGTCACTTGACAACTCATTCTATGGCCTGGTGCAAGTTTTTTTTTTTCTCCATTTCAGTCCTCGGGTTTGATCTTAGGAACTTTTGGGGTATTACAGGCATTAAGGAGTCGGCATCCTTTTCCAAAAATAACTTGGAGCATGGCTTCCGTATGTTCATATGTCGTGCTTCATCTTTCACATACCATATCATTATTCCTGTCAAACTCAAAAGCACAACTAGCATTTTTTTATAGTAACTAGGCCAATACAAAGTAATTGGATAATCACCCTAATGTCCACCATGAACACCACATAAAGTGAAATCATACCCATCATAGAAGTGAAAAGGTTCACACATCTCTCTTCTAGGGGCATATCCACAATCTTGCCAGAAATGGGGTCCTCGGGTCCTCCACAATATGGACATGGTTTATCAAGATATGAGTTGCAACCACTAAATCTCTTTTCGTTCCATGATGCCATAGTAAAAAATAAAAATAATGAAAATAAAAAAGAAATAAGATTCAATACAAGTTTGAATCAATAAACAATAATTGACAATCAAATCTCAATCCCTGACAACAATGCCATTTTTCTATAATGCTCAATACAACTCTCCTTTTTAAAGAAGGTGGCTGCCGTCGTTGTCAAAAAATAAATTCCCAATGAGTGTTGGGGTCAAATCCCATAGAGATTAAGGAGAGATTATCCAAAAATTATAAATTAAATCAAACTAGCTAGCGTTATGTCTAAAAAACATAATGTAAATATTGGGGGGAAAAGAAGCCAGTATTAATATCAAATTGTAAAATAAATCAAGAGCAAGCTACTTGTTGCAATCAATGAGAGAGACTAGGGGTGTGCATTTGATGGGGCATCAATTTGATAGGTATTGATCGAAATTCCTTAGATTCAATTAGAGCATGGAGAGCATTGGTTATGGCTACATCCTATGTTTCTCAACCAAAAGGATATGTTTACCTTGGGTTTTCTCAAACCCCAAAATAATAAATAAAACAACCAACAAAGCTTGAGGAAGGGTTAAACTATCTTTAACATTAACTCTTTAATGGAATATGAATATGAGTTTTGACTATATCTAGCTCGAGCCCAAGCATCATACACCTAATACCTCACTATTGAATCCTCATCCATATCTTACTTCCCTCTTTCAAGCTAAAGCAAGATAAGAAAGCTAAATCAATGTTCTTCAACCATCAATTATTGAATTAAAACTTGGAAGAAACTATAGATCCATTCTTACTACTCAAATCTAAGAACAATTCATCAACAACCAATCAAATCTAGACACCCAATCATGCAGGCACACCCCAAATAAGAAATTTAGCTACTCATAAGTAAAGAGAGAGAAATTATACCCATACAAAATTCCTCTAAATTTATCATATTAAGTAATTAATTTCAAGCTTAAGGTATGCAATAATGGAGCTCTTGCCCAATGTAAATTGAAGAAGAAGAAAGTAACTGTACTTTACTCTTTATCTCTATGAACTTCTCTATACAAAATCAATATGGCATAATGTGTGAATGTATAATTGGGGTTAAACCTGCATAAATTTTATGCGTAGCTATCTAAAAATGCCGTTGGAAGATTCTCAGGTGCATGGGTACCTTTTTGGATAATTTTGGCCTTCAGTAGTGACGCGAGTCACTTGCTTTTCATCTGCATATTGCAGATTCCATTCTACAGTTATTAGATGAAAAGCATGTCCAAGACAGTCTTCTTCAATGTTATTTATGTGGAATTTACATTTAGCAGATGCCATTATGCGACCAGCAAATGAAAATCATCTCCAATGCAGTGTTGTCTATGTGGCATCTGTGAAAAGCAGATGTCATTCTATGGGTAGAAGATCAAAAGAATGTCCAAGGCAGTGTTGTTTGTGTGACATCTACAAAAAGAAGATGCCAACTTGCTATAGTAGGTGCAAAGCATGTCCAAAGCAGATCGCTTTAAGTTCAAATCCTCCATTATCTTTGTTTCAATTCAATGTCTGCACAAAGAAGAGAAAAGGTATAAAATCTTTTTTAGCTGTGTGAAAACAAAAAAATAACTCATACTTAAGAGCCAAATGAGTTGGTAAATTACCAACTCACCTGGGCTTCAAATTTATCTAAATTTGGGTTGCCTTTGTTTTCATTTTTGAGTCAAAATTTAGTCAACTTTGATGGCTAGTTTATATTTAATATTGGGCCACTATTTGTTCTAGTAGATTATGCACCTTCTTGGGCCCTTTAAGCACCTCTTTTGTCCTGTAACTTGTTTGTTTTCTGGACCTTAAATTGTAGGATATTTTTGGGTAGATTTGGTGCCATTATTTTGGGCCAACTTCAAGCTTCATTTAGGCAATTATTGAGTCTAACAATCCATGTATTTGTTTCCTCAAATCGGCTTTTATAACTTAGTTCATTTGATGTAAGCAGGTGATACATATATCGTCATCTTGTAACTTGAATAAGTGAAGAAAACATATTATTTATCTTATCCCCTTTGCAGACATTTATCCGTAGGCTTAACTTAACACTTATATTCATTTTTCTATTTCAACTCTTGGCTCAAATATCACCTCATCATCTCTAGCTTAAGTTAATCCTTAACTTAGTTATATATGTATTGAAAGGTATGTAAGGTATGAGTTGCTACACTTACACCCAATTCCTTGGTGTTAAGAGAGCGAGATCTAGCTCATATCCTCCTGTAGATACTGCCATGCTATATCCCACAACAACCACAATAGGTTCTAATAATTTATGGCAATAAAACAAAATAAGAATGTGATAACGATAAGTTCTTCCTAGAAATCAATTTTAAAACTAAAATAAAGAATGGATTGAAGGTTTAAAAACTTTATCGTTCAATAATCAGATCCTAATACTTAATATCAAAATACCTATGAAGTTTTCCTTTCACGCTCCAAATTTGACCCTAGCGTAACAGGGATTTCGATGCTATAAAACCATATTGAAAGCACCTTCTAAAGATATGAATCTTTACAATTGCCTCATTTTATTATCTAATCCAATGTGCCAATTTTAAATTTGAGACAATATTTAATAAACATATGCAGTAGATGTGAATAACAGTAATCTGTAAACTTTCATTAAGCATGAAAAACACAAATATAAGTAAACTAATGACTTTAGCAATCTCTATTTATAACACCACACTTGTCTATAGAATTTCTAAGATTACTTAAAGTAACTAGGTATACAACCTAAAACTAATATGAAATAATAAATGACTCGATAGAGTCCCGCGAATAAGAATGTGGTCTCACCAATAAATCAAAAGAAGTACTCCTAGTCTGGGTAAGTTATTTGTACCTACTCTTCTCTGCTATCTAATATACCATTAAAACCAACAATAATATGCCTGAATACTAGATACGCAGTGAGTGTCTTGAGGCAAGAGTTCATAAAATAAAAGCAATCCTAGTAATTATTAAGAACATAAAATGGTTATAATATAATAGTTCATATTTAGTGATAGAGTAGATCATGAAACTTAACAAATTCATCAATGATGAAGAATTTATAAATTTCAAGTCATTTTGTTTAAAAATTATTTTAGACAGTTCAAGGCCAAATATCAAGTTATAAATCAACATGTCAGCAGAGGGCAAATCAGAAATTACACACATGCCAGCTCAAGGATATACAAAATCAATCATGTAAGCTCAAGGGAAAATCAAAGATGAGAGAGTTGTAAGTAGGTCCCATTGCTCAAAAGTGTTTCACCTATGAATATCATCCCTCGGATGTCAACTATCCTCTGAACTGACATAGCGTTTCTCTGGGATACCATCGCTTGGAGGTTAATCTTCCTATGTATTGATACAATTTTTTGTTAAGATCCATAATGGCTATTTTTCCTCTGAAATAGCATAGCTTGTCCATATAGACCCAAACACAAATAATAGCAATCATGGCATATTAGTCGCAAATCTTTCAAAATCTTCATCTCAGTAATAAAGGTATACCAAAATCGTCACTCAAGTTTAGAAACTATGTTTAAGCCATTAAATCATGTTTCAAATTAATAACTCATTCATAAAGAAAAAAACATGTCAAAAATAATTAATTTAAATGCAATTCGACAAATCCCTTTCATAGGGAAAACACATTATCATACATATATCATAATATATATTAAAATATGAAGACTCGATGTGAGCTTGTCCCACATGTTCATAAATTCCTATTCAAGATCTTTTTTTAGTCAAAAGTATGATCATACAAAGACATACATAGAAAACAAACATACTTCAAAAGAATAATTTTAAAATAGGAATACTTGAAAAACAAGCATACATCAAATATGCTAAAAATGCTCCTTGTATTATTTCTAATTTTCAACTATTTCTTTCTTGAAGATTCCTCAAGATTTTCTCACCAATTAATATTTGTACAATCAATAAGCTATAGTTATTCACCAAATTCACAACTACTGTTCATAGACAAAATGCAATATGACAGACCTCTAATCCAATTTCCACCATTGATATTTAATACCTATATGTCATGAATACTCAGTTAAAATTTGAGATCGATCCAATGGTTAAATTATCAAAAAACACCAACATAATATGGTTGGTTGGAGGAAAAATATACAGAAAAATACTAAGATTTTCTCTCTAATGGAGTACATCTAAATTGATCTTATTTCACGATTATAAAGACCATTCAATATTTATAAATCTAATAACAATTCCATATAATCTAGTAATAAGTGAAGGCTTACCTTTTTTTGAACAAATCCCAAAACATCATCTCAATTAGTGTTGAATGAATTTTTCATAATCTAGCAATTTTCAATAATGATTTACTATTAATCTAGCATAAGTTTTATGTAATTGACATACGAATTGGGGTAGAAACTCATTCTTTAGAGTTTTGGAGCATCCTATGATCGAGAAACTGTCACAGCCCGACTTTACACCCTAGCCATAACACGGGATGAGGAACACCGAGAGGCTCCAAGTCGACCAATGGCATAATCATAGCATAACACTTAACAATAGCAACAACTAACAGAAACATAACTGACCAGAAGCTAACTGAAAGAGTCTAATGCAATACCCAAAATAACGAATCTCATAAAACTTCGATACAAGATAAATCTGTCTATAAAAGTATGAAAACCTCTACTAAACTGATGAGTTACTGGGACAAGCCCCCATGTAATGCCCCAGAAACTCAAAGACTAGACCTAGGACTTAAGACAGAAAAAACTGGAAAATCTATACCAGGTCATTGAACGAGTCATTTTGTGACCTGTGGGAGGTGACCACGAGTCGTTAAGTGACTTGTGATGAGTACCTGAAACTTAACTGGAAATTTGGAAAAAAGGGGGGTGACCACGAGTCGTGGTCAACATCACGAGTCGTGGTGTGCCCCGTGGTTAGGATTTTATTAAGCGTTAGAGAAGGTTAGGCAGTGTACCCAATGGGTCCTCACCACAACTTGTTTGGGACACCACGAGTCGTGGTGTCACTCGTGGGGACTCCACGGGAGTGTGGGGAAGTGGAGTCCATGAGAGGTGACCACGAGTTATGGTCACCAACCATGACTCGTTATGTCCCCGGTGGTGACCAGTATGAGGTAATCAGGCAATGCACTTGACCACTGGGACCACTAGTCGTGGTCACTGGCCACGACCCGTTAGGTCCCCCATGGGGACTGTCGATCAGTTCCCCTACAAGTTTTTCAAGGATCTTTTAGTAATTTTCTACCCTCCTAGACTTTAAACTATGTCATTTTTAGCATATTTTCAGACTATTAGAGGGGTGAAACGGTTTCCTTCCTCATTTTTCCCCATCCAGATTTTCAGAAAACAACGTAAGATTTCTCTCAGGTCAAGGAAATTCTCTAGTCTTCTTCACCAAGTATCTGGGAATTCAACAAGAGAATAGTTCTTCCCTTGTGTCCCCAAAATCCTCCCAAATTTCTTTATCAGTTCTAGCCCTGCTAATTATCGAATGTTAAGAAATTGTCAGTCATACTTTGTTTAATTCATGTGGAATATTATTTTATGTTAATTATAGATTTTTTCCACTAGTTTGTGACTGAAATGATCTTTATTCTTGTGAATTGAAATTTATCCCTAGTCCTTGAATGTAGAAAATCTAGAATCTTACAATAGTGAAATTCGCTTGATTCCTTCAATGTTGAGGGTTCCCATGATGTTAGTTGGTGTTGAAAATTTATTTATATTGATATCAGTGCAAATCAGTTAAAATGTTAGACTACTTAGTGTCAGTTAGAAATGTCAACTGATTAGTTTGACTACAGAAATTCCCGAGGTGTAAGTAGTACCTCCCATTTATCATAATCAGATTCAGAACTCAGTTTTAGTGGTCCACTAGGCGATCATGACACTTTTAGATAAGCATCTCTGACCAGCCTTAGGACCCCAGCTTCAGATAGAAGTTTATTCTTTAGACGGTTATGACACTTCCAGATAAGGAGCTCTGGCCAGTCTTAGAATCCAGTTACAGAATCCGATCCGATAAGACTTTCAGGGTGCTTCTAGATAGGTATTCCTGACTAGTATTGGACCCCAGTTTTAATCTATCATCTTAGTAGTCAGTCTAGAAATATCCAGTGGAAGCAGGACTTAGCACCAACCGGACTGGGGTTCCAGCGCACCCAGGTTCCTAGAACTACGTTGCCACTGTAGGTTACAGTTTTATTGACCTCATGGCCCCAGACTTGTGATCACCCAGGTCATGCCTCTATACCTTGACAATGTATATTGGGTCCTACCGATGGGGTGCATACATCAGAATCCGCGTCTTAGCTCACGTGGTTATATGTCAGTTATAGAATCTCCCACTAGTCAGCTCAGATCAGTTCAGATTAGTATCTAAGATTTAGGGCATGTCCTTGTCCATCGGACAAGGTCTTTTGTACCATCTCAGTTATTATAGTTATTTAGTTCAGTAGCTCCAATTGGTCATTGTATGTCTTTTCAGTTCTGTACTTTTATTTATTATGTATGATTTCTCTCACTTACTCAGTACATTCAAAGTACTGACACATACTTTTATGCTATATCATTTTATGATACAGGTGCAGGACCTCAGTCTCAGCCTCGCTACCCCATTGCTCTTAGAAGACTCTAGTTGTTCTATTTGGTGAGTCCTCATCTTTCAAGGACGATTATTTTATTCAGTCTTGCTTTCTTCTATTTAGATTTGGAGTTAGCTGGGGGCTTGTCCCAACAACTCATCAGTTGTAGTGGCTTTCAGACATAGAAATGATTTTCAGACTTTTATCAGATTTTCAGTTGATTGTAAACTTTATGATTCAGCTTTATTTATCATAAATGTTTTATAGTAGTATTTTAAAGCTTCCGCTAGTTATGCTTACTCAGAATACCAGTGTATGATAGACCAGGGATTGACTTGGGGTTACTGGTATCTCCAAGTACCGTGTTCCGTCCAAGGTGTAAGCTCGGGGCGTGACACCCCAACTAACTCCTAAAGTCCAAAAACTAGAACATAAATGAAATAGAAAACATAGATCACGTCCTCGAGAGATGAGGACTCACCACAAGCATCTAAGATAGGAGCGGAGCGTATCTAACCACGTGGCTGAATCTAGAAACCTGAATCTATATCATGAAACGATATATCGTATAAAGGCGTGCTTTCAGTACTTGGAATGTACTAAGTATGCGGGAAGCATAAATAAACTAAAACATTCAAGTATACAAGAAGAAAGTAAACTGAACACATTAATAGTAATATAACTGAAAGGAGATACAACAACCTTGTCTGAGATACACACATACATATTAACATGACGATGTTATAAGAAACATTTACCAAGTATGATCAATTGATGAGCAAATATTATATACTGAACAAATACTAAGGACTGAAGTAGTGACTGATATCATAGAGAGTCCCTGACTGTTGAAGGGAAACATTCTCAGATATGGAGAGTCCCTGACTGTCTAAGGGAGAGTCCCTAACTGTCAAAGGGAAACGTTCTCGGTTGTGGAGAGTCCCTGACTGTCTAAGGGAGAGCATTCTCTGATATAGAGAGTCACAGACTGACTAAGGGAACATTCTCTATTGTGGAGAATCCTAGACTGACTAGGGAAACATTCTCTACTGTGGAGAATCCCTGACTAACTAGGGAAACATTCTCTGCTGTAGAGAATCCCGGACTGACT
The DNA here is from genome assembly GCA_018107945.1 of Datura stramonium. NCBI lineage: Eukaryota > Viridiplantae > Streptophyta > Magnoliopsida > Solanales > Solanaceae > Datura > Datura stramonium. The sequence goes on from JACEIK010004009.1 coordinate 104,874, forward strand.
TGGAAAACGTTCTCTGCTATAGAGAATCCCGGACTGACTAGGGAAACATTCTCTGCTGTAGAGAATCCCTGACCGACTAACTAAGGTATAACATGGAGTAGAATAATCTAACGTCATTCGTCTAGTCTAAATTACTGTAGCTAATTAGAGACATGAGCATTCAACTAATTACATTATACTGAAGTCATTTAGAGTTGATTACGGCTATCTTCTATTCACAACAAGCCCTATGTCTGAAGGATCATTTTCATGATTTATTATCAGAATTCATATCATCATGGTCCCGAACCATCATTTAATCCACACATTTTACATTCATGAACATCTACAGATTCAGATCATACTTTACATACCTCCACAACATTCAAATTTCGGGTTCATACCATAAGATGTATAACATAGAGTCATGTAGAATCCATAGGTCCAATTCATACTTTAACATGCATACATTGATTCATATATTCTAGATTTATGGAAAGCCCAAATAATTAACTCATACCTTAAACATATACCACGAGATCATGGTAGAAGCAATGATTATTTCATGGGCTGCATTTCAAAATTTACTCTAATTTGCAAAGAAGATTCGATGATCATGCCGTTGCCATAGGTTCAACTCATACCCAATAAATTTACATCACGATCATAGTGAAAACATGCGCAAGCTTCATATTGGTCAAAGCCCATAAGTTTCAATCATGTTCCAACACATACAATGCGACATATATTTTAGATTTGAGGAACCCATGTGATTTACATATACTTTAAACAAGGATATAACTTCATGATAAAAGTATGTAATCAATTTATGAAATCCCATTTCAAATCCTAGGCTAATTCATGGTGAAAATCCCACATTCATGTTACTCACATATCACACACATATTTTAGGAACGATATAAGTAATTTCATGAATATACACTACTATTAATCATGAGAGTTCTTAGAATTTTAGGGAAAACTGGTGAGCCCGCAAGTGTACGGGTTGTACAAGTAATATAGTGACCCTTTTTAAGAACCGGAATGTCGAACCTACAGGGACTGGCCTACAAGGTAAAACCTCCTCGAGTGTTAATTTTCTGTAACTCTAAAAATGAAGAAAACAGTGTAAAGAAAAGTTTTTATGTTTTGTAAACTATTTTTATACTAAGGTAGAATAATTATACAAGTGAGTCTGAACTATGAATGTGAGCATGCTGAG
>JACEIK010004009.1:134501-145956 GCA_018107945.1 Datura stramonium
TTGTCGTGTATATATATATATATATGAGTCGAGGACGACGCATTCTTTTTTGATGGGGGTGGGAGGGATACCTGTGCACGCTTTTTCTGAATGTAACTCGAGGATTTTTCTTGCCGGATATCTTTTTCCTCAGGTGTTCCATATCTAGTAGAACCGGCACGTTTAGGATTTTATTTTATTTTTTTGTGTCATTCAGAAGAAAGTTAGGAGAACTGAAGGCAGTCAACAGCTTAAATGGTTGATTTTTTGTTGACTGATAATTTGATACCACTCTGAAAAATTATTTATGCGTATATGTGAAAGTTGACGAGTATAACCTTTGTGAATCTTTGCATGGCATTGAAACTGTGAACATGTTTACCATTGTATGGTTGTACCTAAACTAGCAATTAGTAGAAGTGATGATGTTAACATGTGCTATGTCTGAGTGAGTTTTAATAGCTGAATTGGTTGTGTATGTCAATCTAGAACTTGTCTGTTCAGTCGTACCGTGATAGAGGATAGGAAACTAGGAAAGGATCATAGATTGTTTCAATTTATAAGCCCACTTTAGCCTTAAAAGACCTACCAAAAGAGAATAAAAATCCCTTGATCAAAATGTTTGAGCTTAAATTGACCTTTCCTTTTTTTACACTAATTCACCTTCCTGCTTTTATTAAGAATGAACCTATTTTGGCCCTGGTCCCTCCTTTGTCATTGTGAACCTCAACTCAGGAAAATCGCCTAAGTTGAGGGTGGCTACTGTAGGGGTGATTAAGAAGAGTTGGGAGGAAATAAAGAAATTGGCTAATGAAAAAGGAAAGAGCCGGTGCGGTATGCATAATGAAATGAAAGAAATAAAAATTATTGTCAAAAAGCAAGAAAATAAAATTGTGACATCAATAAGTGTTTGAGTAAAGAGAAACCGCATCCGTAGTTGCAAAGCAAAGAAAATAAGAAACAATTAAAGGGAAAAAGGGAGAAAATAGAGAAAAAAAAAAGGTGAAAAGTGGAGCCAAGAGGTGTGTAGTGCCAAGGAGGGTTGAGCTACTAATTTCATATGTACCATACCTGAGCCCGTGCCTACATTACAAGCATAGAAAGTCCTATAGTGATTCTAGTTACTTGTTCGAAAATTGAGGTATTGAAAGTAAAATCAAGTCTATGGTATTGTATGCACACAGTTCGAATTTCTTTGTGAGAGTGAGTGAATCTTACCTAGTCCCAAGAGAAATATATCGAGTTAATCATATACACATGTCTGAGTGTGGGACTTCTTTGAGGTGAGAGCATTTGGTCAACAAAATCGTCTGGAAATTGTCTGGGTCAGTGTTATAGATTTTTGTGCATGGTTGCAAGTAACAGTGTTTTGCCATGTTTTGATTCCTCTGTGTCATGGTTGGAAATTTTGCATATGCATAGTGATTTGAGTTGATACGATGAGGGAGGGGTTAGAAAATTTTCTTTAATGTATAAATGTGACTGCCGTAAGTTTCCTATAGTTCTTCCGATTGAAGCATCAAAGTAGTTTATTTTATTTTATTTTATTTTGTATTTTCCCTGAGGACATGCAAAATTTCTAAGTTTAGGGTGTTGATGTGTCGTGATTTTACGACACTTTTGATGCTTAAAACTGAGAAATTATGCACATTCCAGGTATGTTTATATAGGTATGATGTGTTTTGTGCTTAATGTTGCAGGAAAATAGGTTTGGAAGTGAACTGGGAAAATTTATGCTGAAAATAACTAAAAGGGTGACTGCTAGGCACTTTACGATTCATTGGCAGGAGGCACAACTCGTTGTTGAAGTCGTGGGTAAAATATGAAGTTTGAAGATGCTGAGACAGTATACCTGACGGATTGAGGGAGCGACTCGTTACACCTGGTAATGAGTCATGAAATCAGTTGTGAGGACTGAAGAAGATTTATTGCCAAAGTAGCCAATGGAGTTGACAACGGACTTAACGAGTCGTTAGTTGACTAAACGACTCGTTGGCAGATCACTGGAACCATCCGTAAGGTACACTGGAATTTTGAAGAAGTTAGACCACGAGGGACCTAACGACTCATGCACAGACGAGTCGTTAGGTGACTCGTTTCCACAACTGAGCATGATGTTGAGGAAAACTATTTTAAGCAAAGCACGACTCGTCAGAGGTCCCAACGATTCGTCACCAAGCCTGTTGCCACTGCCGACCTGGTTTCCAATTTTTGTTTGGAAAAGATTTTTTTGGAACTATAAAAACATAGTTTAGGTTTATAATTGAAGAAGATTGAGAGGAAGTTGATTATTATTAGTTTCAAGTAGGATTTTGGTGTTATACGATTATTCTTGAGTCAAGAAACAAGGTTTACAATTTTTTTCTTGAATTTGATGATCAAAAGCAACATCGGAATTTATTCATCAATTCTGGAGTTCCTATTCAATCTACTTGGTTTTCCTTCTACGAAATTTAGTAAGTTACAATTATGATTTATTCAATATTTTGTGATTGTGATCATACAAACATGAGTAGATAAACTCATAACTAGGGTTGTGGAAACCAAGATGAATTAAAACATATAGGTAAAATACTTAGTGATTCTTGAACTAAGTTTAATGCATGTATTATTTTTCCCTTCGTTTTGATTGATTCTTGATGGTTGCCGACGTTAGGACATTCCTTATTCTTACTTACTGGACTAAGGAGGTAATGAATGGGAAAAGGGGTTAACAATGGAGATTTGAGGCTATCAACCCTCATCTAATAGCTTGACCTTGTCTGGTAATAGCTAATACGATATTAAGGGTAAGGGTCAATTAAAGTACACCCATACACGGACCAAGTTGCGTGGTGATAATCATCTAAATAGAGGACCAACCATTTAGGTGAACCTAACTTACCAATATTGCATGTTAAACACCGAAATAGATCACTAGTGTATAAGCCTTGTGGTTATGAAGTCTTGGGGAACACAACCTAGTCATGTCGTTTATTGAATATAAACCGAATTTGATCTAAGCATTCAGTAGTTTTACTTTTGTTTATTATTCTATTTCTTTCCCCCTTCGGAAATAAGTAACTCAATAGTAATAGTTATTCGCATTAACTTAAGTTCTTACTATATTCCTTGTGGGATCGACCTCAACCTTTTTTGGATTCTATATTTGACAATCGACCTCTTATATATGAATTGCGAGATGTAATTTGGGAGACATCATCCCTAGTGGATTATTATACTCAATCACCAAGTTAGGTCTCATGAGCAATTTAAAACTAACCATTATCAATATGTTCCAAATTTAACTATCCTGCAACCACAACTCAAGTTAATACAATGATCGTAAATATCAAGGCTTTGTTGTGATTCTCTTTTCCTAATCTCTACTTCTCTAGGTTCAAGAAAGTAAAGAACTTGGGCAAGTCCTAACGTTTATACTATTAAGGAACATTTAAACATGAAGATAATACAATACAAGCTTCTCGCATTAGTTTTGAATCACTTTTATGCAACCCTAATTTGTTAATCCCCCATGATTCCCACAACCCCTAATTATGGAGGTTTTTGCCTCTCTTGGTTGTAAGATTGTAATTTGCATTCATGGACAAACACATAATTAAATACTTATAGCTACAATTGAAATTATATTTGATTATCAAAGAACATCCTCAAGAACAATGTAGAAAATGAAGAAGTTGATCCCACGAATTGCTCCTCAAAACTCGATAAAAATTCAGAAAAGCAACTATTCACACATCTACTAACTCAATTATGTCCTCCTCTAACTAAAATAAAACACAAAGGATATTTATACAGACATTAGAAATCTTTTCCTAAGATAACAGGGAATTTTCCATATCTGATGTCTACTGTGCCATGATTTGTCCTATGTCCTATAGAAAGATTGTATGGGTCATACCTGCTTTCCGTAAGTTCTTGGCTGCTATAGATTTGGATAAGTGTTGGCATCCTGGTACGACTCGTACCTTCATCCTATGGGTTGTGCATTGCTTTCGTGGTTTGGCACTAAGAACTATGACATCTTCTGGAATTCTTCACGAGTGTTGTGATACGACTCGTACCTTTTGCCACGACTCGTACTGTTTGTAGTTTTTGAAGTTCTACCAAGTACAGAAAATATTTTGAAGTTCACCATGGTTCCTGGTACGATTTGTACACTGGTGCCACAGTTCGTGAGTCCATCCATACTAGGAGTCTGCCTTTGTGCAATTTCTTCTGAATATTTCCATGACTCCAGTTACAGCTCGTACCATCGTGGTACGGCTCGTACTGAGAGTCGTATGTTGCCTTTTTCCTAATTCAGCCTTCTGACTTTCATCACAGTTCTCAGTACGGCTCGTACAATCAAGGTACGACTCATACTGAGACTGGTACTTTGGCTGATTTTCTGCAATTTAAGGCTTCTTTTGCACCTCTTTGCTCCAACACTTGTTTTCCCTAAAATCGAAGTAAAAGTGCCTTATATCCATATAAACATACCTAAGTCCATGCTATTTTCTCAATTTTAAGCATCGAAAATGCTGTAAACTCACAGCACATCAGACACTACTCCCAAAAATATGCATAGTGCTCACATTATTTTTCAACAAAGCTGATATCATATTCTCAAAAATAGCTTAAGGCTGAACATTGGGAGTCTTAACTCCATATCATATCATAAGCTGCATTCAGAGTCTTGACTCCAAATCATATCGTATACTAAACTTATCAGCCATGGCTACATCATAATAAACATATTTAACTTATATAGGCTTGCCCAAATCATAAATCATGCATACTTGAAATAGACTTCATAAGTAAAAATCATGAAATCATAAGTTGAGAGTTCATAAGCATTCATGCATACTAGATATCTCATCATACTTGAAATAATATAGCATAAGCTTGAATTTCATAAAACTTGCATAATAGGGAAGAATTTCTAATAACTTGGAAATCATGAATTTATAATCATTTCGAGGATAAAATTTTCCCATTAGACTTAACACATACTTTATAACATGAGGGGATTAGACCTATAAACATACCATATGTGGTTACATAGAATTGGATGAAAACCCTAGGAATCAATACACTTGATTAAGAACTTGAATTCATGCATTGGAGAAGAATCTTGGGAATGAGGGTGGAATAAATTCCCCATTCATATCCCTACATACCTGGGCAAACTAATTTCCAAACTAGTCTTGAAAGCCCAAGAGAATTGAGAAGAAATTGAGGAGAATTCTAGTTTGATCTTGGAAGAGAATCTCAATTCAATGCATGCATGGGAGCTTAATGACTTAGGATAGGTTAAACCCTCTTAAAACACTCATTTCAGGGCTTAAAACAATGTTATTAAAGAGTTAGGATCTTGAAAAATTATGAAAACACCCTTAGAGAACTGACTAGAAAAAGGCACTGTCTGAGCTAATGAGTGACCCAAGGAGTCGTTATGTCCTTTGACGACTTGTGGTCTACCCTTGTTTCCACTACTAGAATTTTCCCCTTTCTCTGATCTTCCTCACCCCACGAGTAACTTAACGAGTTGGTAGGGACATGACGACTCATTTCCTTAATCTGTTATGCAAGCTGGAAAATCAATCCTTTCTTCACCACTACACACTAGACAGGTCACACCACGACTATTTGGGTGACAAGACGACTTGTCATTCCACCCGTCATGTCCCAGAAGAAAAATCTTTTCTCCAACTTAGAACCACTTAAAGGGTCACCTAATGATCCGTCAAGTAACTTAATGGGTCACCTGATGAATCGTTCCTTGACCTGGTATAGATTTTCCTGTTTTCTCCATCTCAACCCTAGGATCTGATCTTACAGACTTTTGGAGTGTCATATTATGTCCCCCTTGGAAACATTCATACTCGAATGTAGATTAGGCATACTGAAAGGCTGGGGAAAGAACTGAAATCCCAAAACTGAACAACGGAAGTTGAAAACTGATGGAGTGATTGACTCTAGACTGATATACATGACTGAATTGAATTCATAAAACATACATACCTGCTATGACACGAAAGTAACTTAGAGACATAAACTTGGCATGAAACTGAATAGGGCACTAAGGAGTAAACTGATACCTCATGCTGGAACTGAGCCAGAAGGTAAAAGATGTGGGTATCTAGCTATCATATCTGCTTCAGCTTCCCATGTAGCTCCTTCAACTAGCTGATTTCTCCACTACACCTTCACTGAAGCTACTTCCTTGTTTCTTAACTTTCAAACCTGATGATCAAGGTCATCAACCGGAACCTCCTCATAGGTAAGGCTATCCTTCACACCTATATTCTCCAATGGGACAACTAAGGCTAGTTCACCGATGCATTTCTTCAATAGAGATACATGAAAAACTGGATGCACCGAAGCTAACTCCGCTGGTAGCTCCAACTCATATTCCACCTTGACAACTCACCTCAAAATCTTATAAAGACTAACATATTGGGGACAAAGCTTCCCTTTCTTTCCGAACCTCATCACTCCCTTTATGGGGGACACCTTTAGAAATTTTCAATCATCAACCTCAAAATCTAGCTCTTCCGCCTTACTCCCGTATACGATTTCTGACAACTCTGAGTTGTTTTCAACCTTTCTCTAATGAGATAAAATTTCTCCATGGACTCATGAACTGAATCTAGCCCTATAAAAAAAGCCTCACCTACCTCAAACCATCGAATAGGTGATCTACACCTCCACCCATAAAGAGCCTCAAATGGATCCATCTGAATGCTAGAGTGATAACTGTTATTATAGGCAAACTCAATGAGAGGCAAGTGATCATCCCAACTACCATTGAAATCAATCACACATACTATAAACATGTCCTCAAGAATCTGAATGGTTCGTTCGGCCTGACCACCTACCTGTGGGTGACAATTTGTGCTAAGATTTACCTGAGTACCAAGTCCTTTCTGAAACAACCTCCAAAACTGAGAGGTGAACTGAGTATCCCTATCTGAGATTATAGAAAAAGGAACTCTATATAATCGAACTAACTCCCAAATGTACAATCTAGCATAATCCTCAGCTGAATTGGTATTTTTGACCGGTAAGAAATGAGCTGATTTGGTCAACCTGTCTTACAATCACCCATATAGAGTTATACTATCAACGTGTACGAGGAAAACATGTAATGAAGTCCTTATTAATCCCTTCCCACTTCCAAGTGGGAATGCTAATATCTTGAAGCACAACTCTAGGTTTCTGATGCTCAACCTTCACCTACTGCAATTCGAACACTTAGCCACAAACTCCGTTATGTCCTTCTTCATGTCATTCCACTAATAGACTTCCTATAGATCATGGTACATCTTGGTGGAACCTGGATGAATAGAGTATCAAGAGCTATGAGCCTCGCTCAACATCCTCTCTGTCAAGTCATCAGCAGCCAGCACGCATAGTTGACCCTGATATTGGAGTACGCAATCTCCCCTTTGGGAGGAAACCTCCAACTTATGATTCCGAACAGCTTCCTTTAGCTTCACTAGAATAGGATCCACATCTTTCCTAGCTTTGACTTCCGTCGCCAAAGAAGATTCCAACCCATTCTGAACAATTACACCACCATATGCCGAATCTATAAGGCGAACCCCCAAACGGGCAAGATTATGGACATCCTTTACCAACTCCTTCCTCCCATCCTCCACATGAGACACACTCTCCATGGACCTCCTAATAAGAGCATCCACCACTACATTGGCATTGCCCGAATGATAAAGGATGCTCATGTCATAGTCCTTGAGAAGTTCTAGCCATCTTCTTTGCCGCAAATTCAGGTCCTTCTGAGTGAAAAAATACTGAAGGCTCTTGTGGTCCTTGAACACATCTACATGCACCCAATAAAAGTAGTGTCTCCAAAATCTTCAAAGAAAACACCACGGCTTCCAACTCTAGGTCATGCGTTGGGTAATTCTTCTCATGAGTCTTAAGCTTTCTAGAGGCATACGCAATAACCTTACCATGCTACATCAGTACACAACTGAGACCAACCCTAAAGGTATCACAATATACAATAAAACCATATGTGCCCTCTGGTAGGGCCAATATTGGGGCTGAAGTGAGTCGAGTCTTTAACTCCTGAAAACTCTTATCACAAGCATTCGACCACTAAAATTTGACCTTCTTCTGGGTCAACTTAATCAATGGTGCTGCAATGAATCCCTCAACGAACCTCTTATAGTAGCCCACTAAGCCCAAAAAGCTCCTAATATCCGTAGGACTAACTGGGGTCTAGGTCAATTCTTCATTGCTTCTATCTTTTGAGAGTCCACCTGCACACCTTTGCTATACATTACATGGACTAAAAAAGCCACTGAATTTAACCAAAACTCATACATGCTGAATTTAGCAAATGGTTGGTGACCCTTGAGAGTCTGCAACACAATCCTCAAATGAGCGGTATGCTCCTCCTCGCTCTGAGAGTACATGTGGATATCATTTATGAAGACAATCACAAACATGTCTAGATACTACTTGAACACCCTGTTTATCAAATCCATAAAAGTTGCAGGAGCATTCATTAGTTCAAAAGATATAACTATGAACTCATAGTGACCATACCGAGTCCTGAAGACTGTCTTTGGAATGTCTCTCCCATAACTCTAAGCTAATAATATCCGGATCTGAGGTCTATCTTTGAGAAGCACTTAGCACCATGAAGTTGGTCAAATAGGTCATCAATCTTGGGGAGGGGATACTTATTCTTGATTATGACCATGTTCAAATACCGATAATCAATGCACATTCTAAGGGAACCATCCTTCTTCTGAACAAAGAGAACTGAAGCACCAAATGGGGATTTTCTAGGTTTGATGAAATTCTTATCTATGAGATCTTTCAACTCATTTAGCTCGACTGGAGCCATTTTGTAAGGAGGAATGGAAATGAGTTGCGTATCAGGGAGAAGGTCAATACCGAAGTTAATCTCCTGCTCGAGAGGGAATCCTAGTAGATCATCAGGGAAAATGTCTAAATACTCATATACAACATGCACTGATTGAAGAGTCGGGGTCTCGAACATAGCATCCTTGAGCTGAACTAAATGGTACACACAACCCTTAGAGATCATCTTTCTGGCCTAAAGATAGGAGATTAAGCGACCAACAGGCACAACTGAACTACCCTTCCACTCTAGAACTAGTTCACCCAAAAATCAGAACTCTACCGTACGAGTTCTATAGTTTATCAAAGAAAATTAAGAATACAACCAATCCATTATGAAGATAACATCAAAATAGGACAATTCTAACTCTACTTGGTCGCTTGAGGTGACTTTTTGAAGGACTCTGATAGGGAAATTTCTTTACACCCGTCGAGCTAAAGCTGACTTACCTACCGGACTGGAAACTAAAAAGGATTCTAAAAGGATTTCGGGACTGACTCTAAAACTACAGCAACATAAGGATTCACAAAAGATAAGGTAGCCCATGGATCTAACAGTGCATACACATCAAGATGAAATACTCATAACATACTCGTAACCATATCGGGAGAACACTTCAACTCTTGCCATGATGAAAGTGCATAGAACCTGTTTTGGCATTGGCCGACACCTGTACTAGTGGATGCATCCTGCTGAGCTGAACGTGCTAATGGAGCTGCTGAACTGGTGGCTAGGTCACAGCCCCTACCATGACCCAATCTGGCTGAAGCGAAATCTCTAAGCATGAGTCCAGGCTTTCCATACCCGAAGCACGCGCCTGAACCCGCTAAGCACTCTCTGGTATGCCTCCTACCACATCTCCCGCAAGTTGGAATGTTGAGAACTCCTGATATGCTCCGCTGACCTCTAGAGCCTAATGTTTTACCCCTATGATCACATCTAGGTCTGGACGGAACACTGGCTGATAACTGCGCTAGGGATGATGACATCTGGTGAAACTGGGGACAATGTCCGCCACCAGTCCTCTGTTGGAAATGCCCATATCTCCCTGTCATGGCCCTCTTGGCCTCTGTCTCCTTCTCTTTCATCTGATCCACCTCTATTTGCTGGGCATATATGATCAACCAGGAGAAATATATGTCATTGATCAACATAGTTGTCCTGCACTCCTTGACCAAGGAATCTGCCACTCTGTTCATAAACCTACTCACATGAGCCCTAAGATCAACAATCATTTTTGCTGCATACTTGGAGAACCGGGTAAACTCCAAAGCATACTCCTAGATAGTTCTATTGTTTTGCTTCAAGTTGACAAACTCTGCTGCCTTTTCCTCCCTCAACTCCCTTGGGAAGAGCTTGTCCAAGAAAGCAGACACAAACTCATCTCAACCCATGGGAACTGCTCCAACTCCTCTACTATCCTTCCACTGACGGAACCATATGTGAGCAACCCCCTTCAATTCATAGGAGGCTAAATCTTCACTCTCCTCTCCCATCACCCCCATAATCTGGGTGATCTTTTGCACCTCCTCAAGGAACTTGTGTGGTCCTCATCCACCTTCGACCCAAGAAACTCAGGTGAGTTCATCTTGAGAAAGTCTCGCACTCTCGCCGCTGTTGCATTCCCATTCTGGGGAATGTGGTACATTGCCTTCTAGTTGACCTGAGTAGTCATGGAATATGCCAACATCTGAAATGCCACCCTGAACTCGGCATGAGTGACCTGCTCGGGAAAAGGACCCGCTGGTGCTGGTGGGGCTTGCTGCTGCCCAACTCCATTGCCATTGCCACAGCCATTTTCGTTACCATTTCTTCTACCATTAACTCGGCATGGAGGCATATTTCTGCAAATTCTTAAAGCATGATTAGAGGAATAGAGAGGTACTTCATCGCACGACATAGATTATGAAAGAAGGAAAATTTCCTAAAACATCTTGTAGCCTCTTCCCCATAAGTGTGGTGTGCTTCACAGCTATGGAAAAGACTCTACTTAATGCAGCTTTCAAAGACCCTAGGACACCTAAACTTTTTCTCTGATACCAATTTTTTCACGACCCAAGTATAGGCCCAGACCGAGACACGAGACCTAAAACCACGAATGACTTCAACCTAACCCATGAAATATGCATAAGAATTCAAGAGTATAACTAAAGTGGAAATTAAAGGCAACATGAATAAGCTGAAGTCTGAAATATAACAAAGACCATAAATGGAGCCAAAACTCAATAAGCTAAATCATCTATATAATTCCTGAGAAGCCTCTAAAACATCAGATGATCTGATAGGACAACAACCCCAACTAGCTTGCTAAATTCTGAAAACTGAAACAATATGCAAAACATAAATACTAATTGTCCTAGGAAAAATAAGGACTCACCCAAAGCAAGGGTTGAACTAGAGTGAGGTGGAATCAAGCTATCGACGAGATTGAGCTGGATCACCTAAATCTATATCATGAGATGATATAGCATAGAATATGTAGTCAGCATTATGAGCTGTTCTGGGAAATTCTCGGTCTTATGAGCCATTCTGTAAAGACTGGCCTTCTGCTAGGGCTCTGTATCTGAATATCTTACAAGAACCAGCTGAAGTACT
>JACEIK010004010.1:40814-54904 GCA_018107945.1 Datura stramonium
ACATTTATCATCATTGATCCCCTTTAAAACATGCTTAGCCAAGAATCAAGGCCCTTTTCATCGGCCAACATCATAAATCGATAAATTATGTAATTCACTTTATAAATCATTCTTTAACATATGGGCATTGCCAATAATTCATCATATTCAATTCTTTCAAAACATTCTCATGAGCATGGGTAACTTGAAAATCATACTTTTCTATAATCATTAAACTCAAATTATAGAGTAGTCATCATAAATCATAACTTCCATGTACTTTCATCAAATGGGCAATTTGGATTTGAAAGAATGAAACATAATTAAAGGAAAATAATGATAAAACCTGGCCATCATTCAAAATTCAATAATTAAAAACTCAATTAAATCATACCCATAAAGAGAAATCACATTTTCATGCATTTGGGCAAACCCCCATGGACTTGAACAGGAGGATTCACGACTTTAATCGAAATTGAGAATGGGTGAGGAAGAATTTTACCCATTTTAAAACCCTACATATCTGGGAGTGGATGAACTTAAAGTTCTTTGAACACCCACAAACAAAATTGATGAAAATTTGGGGAAGAAGGCCTTGAGTATCCCAAAAACCTCTTTAAGCTTTTGCATGAGAATGGGCATGAAATGGGGACTTTACTCCTCTTATCACGCTCAAAAAATATCCAAAACGACGTCGTTTAGTCCTTAGGGACTTAAGAAGTTACGAAAACACCCTTATTAAAACGCAGGAATTTCTGGTCGCCAGTCTTCACGAGGGACCTAACGGATCATTGCCACATGGCATGACTCGTGGACTTGATCTATTGAGTCCACTGCCTAAACCTCCAAGGGTACCCCACGGGTGACTTCCTGAGTCATGACGTCAGACCATGACTCGTGGTCACCTTCCGTGGCCTACACTTCGTACCCCAACTTGCCAAACCTCAAAGGATGACAACGGGTGACCTCACGAGTCGTGAGGTCTGACCATGACTCATGCTCAAGACCATGGCCTCCTTACTCAGGACTTGCCACACAATGCTGACCACGAGTCACCTCACGACTCGTGGTCACTCCTCATAACTCACCTCACGATTCGTTATGTGACCTGGTGCGAATTTTCAGTTTTTCTCCAATTTCACTTCCGGGTCTGATCCTACACTTGCTGAATTTAGCGTATAGCTGGCGATCCTTGAGAGTCTGTAGTACCACCCTCAAATGAGCAGCATGCTCCTCCTCGCTCCGAGAGTATATTAGGATGTCATCAATAAACAATATCACGAACATATCCAGGTATGGCTTGAGCACCCTATTTATCAAGTCCATAAAAGCTGCGAGAGCATTTGTTAGTCCAAAAGACATAACTACAAACTCCTAATGACCATACCGCATCCTGAAGGCTGTTTTCGGGATGTCACTCTCCCAAACTTTGAGCTGATGATACCCGGATCTGAGATCTATCTTTGAGAAACACTTGGCACCCTTGAGCTGGTCAAATAAATCATAATCCTGGGTAGAGAATACCTATTCTTGACTGTGACCTTGTTCAATTCACGATAATCAATACACATATGGAGACAACCATTTTTCTTTCGGACAAAGAGAACTGGTGCACCCGTGGAGACTTTCTCGGTCGAATGAAACCCTTATCCAAAATATCCTTCAACTGCTCCTTTAACTCTTTTAGCTAGGCTGGAGCCATTCTGTAGGGAGAAATAGATATAGGCTGCATATCGGGAAGAAGGTCAATGCCAAAATCACTCTCCCGCTCAGGAGGGATTACCGGTAGATCCTCTTGGAAGACTTTTGGATACTCACATACTACTGGGACTAACTGGATAGTCGGGGTCTCGGACTCAACATCCTCAACCCTTAGAAATCATTTTTATGGCCTTAAGGTAGGAAATAAAATGACCTATAGGTACAACTGAACTACCCCTCCACTCTAAGACTAGCTCACCTGAAAATCTGAACTCTACTGCCCGGTATCTACAATTAACTGAGGCATAACATGAAAATAGCCAATCCATGTCGAGGATAACATCAAAATCGTTCACGGCTAACTCTACTAGATTTATTGAGGTGATTTTCTGAAGGACTGAGTCCGAGCAACCTTTATACACCTGTCTAGCTAAGATAGAATCACCCACTGGAGTAGAGACTGAGAAGGGTTCTGACAAGACTTCGGGACTAACTCTGAAATTACTAGCCACGTAAGGTGTCACAAAATACAAGGTAGTCCACGGTTCTAACAAAGCATATACATGAAGATGAAAAACTCATATCATACTAGTGACTACCTCTAGGGAGACCTCCTGCTCCTGCTAGTATGCTAATGCACAAAATCTATTCTAGCGCTGGCCGCCAGCTATGCTAGTAGATGCCCCTACTGTGCTGAGCATGCGGGTGGGGCCGCTGAATTGGAAGCTGGGTATCGACCCCCATCATAGCCCTGTCTTGCTGCTGGGAAATCTATGAGCATATGTACGAGCTTTCCACACCTGAAACAAGCACCTTCACCTACCAAGCATTGGCCCGTGTGCCCTCGACCACACCTACCGCAAGCTGGGATGCTAGAATCTGCGGGCCTGCTGCTCTGACTCCTAGAGCCTAATGCTCGCCCTATTTGGTCGTTCCTAGGTTTGGATGGCACACTCAATGCTGAAGATGCTAGGGTTGAAGATATCTGGTGGGTCTACTGTCAGTGCCTACCACCTGACCTCGGCTGAGACATTCTGTAGCTATAGGTTCTGGCCCTCTTGGCCTCTCTCTCACTTAAATACGTTGCCTCCATATGATAGGCGTACAAGACTATCTGAAGGAAATCCATATCCTGGTGGAGCATAGCGGTCCTGCAATCCTTGTCCAAATAGCCAGCCATGTCATGAACAAACCTACTCACCCGCGTCCTCTGATCAACCACTAACTCTGTAGTGTACTTCGATAGGCGAGTGAACTCAAGGGAATAATCTTGCACCGTCATCTTCCCTACTTAAGATTCAAGAACTTAGCTACCTTCAACTCCCTCATCTCACGAGGGAAGAACCGATCTAGGAACGCAACATGGAACTCTTCCCAAGTGGCAGGGCCTACTCCGACAGCTCTATTATCTTTCCATTGTCAAAACCAGATATGTGCGACCCCTTTCAACTGATATGAGGCCAACTCAACACACTTAGCTCTATTCACCCCCATGACTTGGGGTGATCTTCACAATCTCATAGATGAACTCATGCGGGTCCTCATCTACTTTTGACCCAAGGAACTCTGGCGGGTTCATTCTAAAGAAATCTCTAACTCGAGCTGCCACCGCATTTCCATTTTGCGGGACATGCACCACTGCTTGCTGGTTGACCTAAGAGGTTAACACCTGAGTGAGCATTTGAATAGCTGCTCGAAACTCAGCATGGGCAACCGGCTCCAGTTCATGGTGCTCCTGGACTGGTGGGGCTTGTTGGTGCCTATTTTCGTCACCATCCTCATGGCCATTTCCATCCCCATTCCTCCTACCATTAAATCTTCGGGGAGCCATGATTCTGCAATCATGAATAGCATGAGTTAGAAGAATAGGGAGTCATTTCATCGCACGACATAGATCATGAAAAAGGGAACATTTCCTAAACATCTCATAGCCTCTTCATCATAAGTGTGGCGCGCTTCACACTCGTGAAAAAAGACTCTATTCAATGCGGCTTTTACACACCCTAGGACACTCCAAACCTATTTCTCTGATACCAAGTTTGTCAGGACCCGAACATAGGCCCGAATCGAGACACGGGACAAGGAGCCCTGAGAGACCTCAAGTCGACCCATGCCATGAACATACATCTAACTCAATCAATTGAACAGAAGGATTGACATGATAATCTGAGCTGAAGTCTGAAATAAGCATAACATCATAATTACACGAATCTGAAGTTGAATACATTTTATTGTCTGAAAAGCCTCTATGTCTGATGAGTTGATGGGAAAAAATCCCAACTAACTCTCTAATTCTAAAACTAAAAGTACATCAATATCTGAAGGTAAATGGTCCTCGGAAGATAAGGACTCACCACTAAGTTGGGTGCTAACACTAGAACTAGCTACTGACGGGGTTGCGTCTGAGTGTCGGGGCTTGTATCATGAAACGATACAACATAGAGTGTGTCGTCAGTACATGGAATTTATCGAGTATGCAAGGTAAGTAAAACTGCTTAAATAGGTAAAATCATCTAAAACATGCATAATGTAAAATGTAAACAAAATATGAATTTGGGAGTAGGGTTTGCATACTATCTTTCTAAATACATGATCTCAGCATAACGTAACATCATAACTGAATCGATAGATCCAAAGTTGAATCTGATAGTCATAAACAAAATTAACATTGGGTCAAAACTGCTTTAGAACATATATAGATATATACAATATAAGTGATAAACATGCATNNNATCATGAGGAATAATGGGAGACTCTTCTTTTAACCGGCATACCACGATAAAGCTTACGTGGTCCCAACTATCACAATCAAGTGGGTAGAGCCGTCCAAAGCCTTTCCAGGGCTAAGGACGATACCATGATATCAATATCAAGCTCGTGGCCCAATCAAGGTAGGGGATAACTTACATAGGAGGTCCCAATATAATCTAATATACCTACGTTGGTAGTTCTAAGGCATAGGGTTGACTGACCCATAGCCTACTCGGTGCTAGACACTACTACCAAAAACATGCATATGCTCTCCATCATTTTTCAATAAAGCTGACCATCATCTATTAACAAAGTTGAATAATCATGAATAAATAAATCTTAATCATACATGAGGATCCTTGTCTCAAACCATACCATAAGTTGAACATAAGTGGGAGTCTTCGCTCCAAAATCATGTGGTAAGCTCATTCTCATAAACCTCTTCCTCATCATCGATCATGCTTTCTTTCTTCCTTTGATGATCAACTACAATCGGTAGAGGGGGATCAACTATGGTCTTTCCACTCCTAGTTATCACAAGCATGCAACAAGCATCATTCTTCGGGTTTTTAACTGTGTTGCTAGGTAGTGTACCCTTTTGCCTAGGGTTCATGGATGCTAACAGTTGCCTTAGCTGTTGTTCAATCTGCTTGATAGCCGTAGCATGTGACTCAACTCTATGACCCATGCTCGATAGATCACCGCAGATGTCTTTCAGCTGATCATCCGTGGATCTAGTTTAGTCTTCTTGATAGTCGTAGAATGTGACTTAACACTCTGACCCGTGCACGATAGATCACCATGGATGTCTTTCAACTGATCATTTTTTGATTTAACCTTCTTTAGCATATTATCCATCATGCTATCCAACTTTTACTATCCGACCTCCCCCTCACGTACATTCGGAGGCACGTACAACCCTTCTTGGTCGTTGCGGTAACCGTCATTCCTTCTCCATTATCTCAGATGCTTAGGACCTCAGTTTCATTCTCTGTACCTATTTCGATTATAATTGTCTGTGTACTGGTTATGACTTTAGTTTCCAGAAACTTGGTGCCAAGTGTCTTGTCCATACCCTTAGGCGTTGGCTCGAAAACCTGCCACCTAGTTGTCCAAGAACTTTGCCTCCTCCTCGGAATCTGACTGAAAATTATAGATTTCATCCTTAAGCTGCAACATCCTAGAGGGTGGAAAGAATTTCTCTAGAAATGGCTATTTGAGCTCCCTCTAGTTGGTAATCGAGTCTTTGGGCAACTCTGATAACCATAAAGTGGCCTCCCTAGATAGAAGGAAGGGGAAAAGTCTTAGCCTTATTGCGTCCAAGCTGACTCCGGGCAACCTGTATGCCTTGCATATTCCAACAAAGTTCATTAAGTGCAGGTTGGCATCATCTGCTGCCTAACCACTAAATACCCCCTTTATATTCAATATTTGGATCATGGTTCTAGTGATGTCAAATTTTTCCCCAGCAGGCAATGGTGGTGGTACAATAACACCTGTTGAACCGACTTCATCAATGTCTAGGTTATCCTCATTGAAGAATTGAGGGAATATCTTTGGCTTCTGTTGCCCCTTCCATGGCGACCAGTGATGAAAACCTCATCTCGAGCATCCTCCACATCCTGAAGTGTAGCTTGCAGAGCTAGCTCGGCTTTCCTAGAATCTGTAGCAACACAGGAATCTCTCTACTTTTGGTTCTCCATCCTTAGTGTTCTTTTGAGTTTGAGATCCAAAGGAATCAGGGTGTTTCCACTTTGATGAGTACTTGGCATTCACCAAGAGNTCAGATTTTGGTGCAGGCCTTGACCGCTCAGGTCAACCAGCAGCCTTAGTGTTCTTTTGAGTTTGAGATCCAAAGGAATCAGGGTGTTTCCACTTTGATGAGTACTTGGCATTCACCAAGAGACAACCTGTGGATATCCAAAAATAAAAAGAAAAAATAATTCAGGAAATAACAACAAAAAGTTAAATTCAAGCAATTAATCTAATCATAGCCGTATTCCCTGGAAATGGTGCCACTTTTTGATAATGCTCAGACTCACACTTTCTAGCAAAGTATGAAACGGACATTGTCAATAAAGAACCCAACAAAGAGGTGGGGTCGAACCCACAGGGAATAAGGTAAGATCTAGACTAATATCGATATTTAAACTTGTTGGTAAGTTATCTCCAGATTAGGGGGTTTAAAGAAAAACAATATTAAAACAAGAGCGTAATTGTGGTTGTTATTAAGATTCACAAATAATTAGGGTAAGCGTTCCCTATGGGTTCATAACTACTTTAGATGTACACACATGATGAATCTCAATGCTTACTTATAGAATTGATAACTAGGGTTCATCCAAATGACTGGTTCATCTCTATTGGATGACTTTACTTAATCACCAGGTTAGTTATCATGGGCGATTTCAAACTAACCATTATCAATATTTTACAAATTAACTTTCCCGCGACCGCAAATCAAGTTATACAATGATCATGAAAATCAAGGCTTGTAATTCTTTTTTCCTAATCTCTATTTCTCTAAGTTCAAGTAAGTAAAGAATTTGAGCAAGTCCTAATGTTTCACACCGTTAAGAAATATTTAAAGATGAAGAGAATACAATACAATCGTTTAGCATCTGTTTTGAATCACTTTTGTGCAACCCTATTTCGATGAACCTCCATGGTTCCCACAACCCTAGTTGTGGAGGTTTTAGTCTCTTATAATTGTAAGATTGTAATTAGCATTCATAGACAAACACATAATGAATACCTAAAAAAATAATTGGAAGAAAACCTTCTTTTAATATTAATGAACAAACTCAAGAACAATTGATAGAACAAGTGTTGATCCTAAGAATTTCTCTCAGAAACTTGATAATAATTCACAAATAAAACTTTTCACATGTATACTACCTTGTCTCTTGTTGTTCTCCTCCTAAAATAAAACGTAAAAGGTATTTATACAGACATCAGAATCCTTTTCCTAATCTAACAAGGAATTTTTCATATCTGGCGTCGGCTTGACTCACGATTGATCATACGACCCTTAACAGGATTGTACGGTTCATACTTGCCTCTCGTGTATCCCTTGGCTTCTATAGATTTGACTAAGTGTTGGCAGCTGGTACGACTCATACCATTGTCCTAGGAGTTTTACAATCCATCTGTTCCTTGGCCCTGAGAACTTTGACATCCTCTGAAGTTTCCTACGAGTGTTGTGGTACACTTCGTACCTTTCTCTTAAGACTAGTACTTGCCATTTGCATCTAGAGTTCTGCGATGTCTTTAAGAATCACTAAAGCTTCCCAGGGCTCATGGTACGGGTCCTAAGTGGATGTTACGATCAATGGGTTCCACCCGTACGCAGAGACTTCCTTGTGTAAATTTCTCTGATGATTTTCACGACTCCAGTTACGAATCATACCATCTTGGCACGGCTCATACTGATAGTCGTACTTCGCCTTGTTCCAACCTTCTGAGTATTTCCAAGAGTCTCAGTATGAATTGTATAATCAAGGTACGACTCGTATTGAGATTTGTACTTTGCTAATTTTCTGCACTTTTGTGCATCTTTTGCACATTTTGCTCCAACACCTATTTTCCCTAAAAACAAAGCAAAAGTACCTCATATCCATATAAACATACTTAAGTTCATGCTATTTTCTTAGTTTTAAGCATCAAAAATGCTGTAAACTCACGACACATCAGTGAGTTACTAGGGCAAACCCCCAACTAACTCTAATAACTAGAAATCCAAACTGAAAACCAATTGAAAGGGAAACTCCAGCCCTCGGTAGATGAGGACACCATTGGATGATGCTGGAGAATCTCTAAGAGGAACTGGCTGCGGTGCTGAGGCTAGGTACTTGAGCCTATATCATAAAATGATATAGCACACAGAAATATGCAATCAATACTTTGAATGTATTGAGTAAGTGAGACATAAGCTAAACATAAGAATACTGATAATATGAAACTATACTGATAAAACATGAAAATACCATATCTAAAATCGTAAGTACTGAATGAAACTTAAAATCTAACAATACTAAAGAACTAATAAGCAATTGAAGGAGAGCAGGGCATCGGATGTGGGCCCTATCAGCTGGGATGAGTCCACAAGGACTTTCTCGACAGGTTCTTCCCTCGGGAGATGAGAGAGTTGAAAACACCTGAGTTTCTGAACCTCAAGCAGGGAAAGATGACAGTGATGGGGAATTCGCTTGAGTTCACTCATCTTTCAAAGTGTGCCCCAAAGTTAATGTTGGATCAGAGGGCGCGAGTGAGCCGATTTGTTCATGGTATTGCCGATTATTTAGACAAGAATTGCAGGAATGCCATGCTTCACAAGGATATGGACTTTCCTCACGTAGTATGGTACGCCCAATAGTTGGAGGCAGATCATGTGAGGGAGAGGGAGGTAAAGAGGGCTCGGACGGACAGCTGTGGGTTTTCACATCAGAGGTCTGGCGGTGGCTACCATCCACAGTTTCAGTAGAGATCACTAGCCCCAACACCATCATCAGCTAGTGTTCCATCCAGGCCCAGGGGTGATTAAAAGAGCAGGGCTTCAGGGTCGAGGGATAAGAAGGGCACCCAGTTAGAGTATACCTGTCTAGCCTGTGGGAAGTGTGACAAGATTCATGCCGGGGAGTGCTTGCTCGGTTCAGATGTTTGCTATGGGTGTGGTAGGTCTGGGCATATGCGCCGAGCATGCCCATATGCTAGACAAGGTGATGATAGGGGTCGTGCATAGTCCACCAGGACAGAAGCAGCTCCAGCCCATTCCACTCCACAGGGAGCATCCATTAGTGGAGGTGGCAGACAACGACAAAACCGATTTTATGCCCTTGCCTCGCGCTAGGAGCAGGAGACTTCGCCAGACTTGGTCACTGGTATATTGCGTGTCTTTCATATTTATATTTATTCCTTTCTGGATCTTGGAGCTATGTTGTCTTTCATGACTCCTTACATTGCTAGTAGCCTTGGAGTTAGTCCCAAGACCTTGTCAGAACCGTTTTCAGTTTCGACCCCTGTTGGTGATTCGATCATAGCTAGACGAGTATATAGAGAATTCCCGGTCACTGTGTTACATAAGGTTACCTCTGCAGACCTTGTAGAGTTAGCCATGATTGACTTTGACATTATTCTTGGCATGGATTGGTTGTTTGCAAGTTCTTCTTCCATTAATTGTAGGACCCGTACGGTGGAATTTAGTTTTTCGGGTGAGTCAGTGTTTGAGTGGAATGGTAGTTCAGTGGTGCCAGAAGGTCAATTTATTTTCTATCTTAAGGCCAGGAAGATGATCTCTAAAGGTTGCATGTACCACCTAGTTAGGGTTAAGGCTGTGGAGTCTAAAACCCCAACTATTTAGTCAGTTCTGGTGGTGTGCGAATATCCGGAGGTGTTTCCTAATGATTTTCCCGGTGTTCCTCCGTAGAGGGAAATTGTTTTCGGTATTGATATATTACCTGAAACGCAACCTATCTCTATTCCCCCTACAGGATAGCCCCAGACAAACTAAAAGAATTGAAGGATCAGTTAAAGGATCTGTTGGATAAGGGATTCATTAGACTGAGCCAGTCTCTGTGGGGTGCACCAGTTCTGTTTGTTCGAAAGAAGGACAGTTACCTTCTCATATGTATTGACTATCGACATTTGAACAAGGTTAACGTCTAGAACAGGTACCCCTTACCCAGGATCGATGATTTGTTTGACCAGCTTCAGGGTGCCAAGTGCTTCTCCAAGATTGATCTCAGGTTTGGGTATCACCAGCTCATGGTTCGGGAGAGTGACATCCCAAAGACCGCTTTCAGGACTCGGTATGGTCACTACATATTTGTTGTTATGTCTTTCGGACTAACTAATGCCCCTGCAGCTTTTATGGATCTAATGAATAGGGTGTTCAAGGCATATTTGGACATGTTCGTGATTGTGTTCATTGACGACATCTTGATATACTAAAGAAGCGAAGAGGAGCATGCCGCTCACCTGAGAGTAGTACTTCAGACCCTCAAGGGCTTTCACCTATATGCAAAGTTCAGTAAGTGTGAATTTTGTCTAAACTCGGTGGCATTTTTAGGTCATGTGGTATCAAGCGAAGGAATAAGGGTAGATTCCCAAAAGATCGATGCGGTGAAGAATTGGCCCAGACTGGTGAATCCTTCAGAAATTCAAAGTTTCTTGGGCTTAGCAGGCTACTACCAAAGATTTTTTGAGGGTTTCTCATCTATTGCAGCACCTTTGACTAAGTTAACTCAAAAAAAGATAAATTTCCAATGGTTAGAGGATTGTGAGAAAAGCTTCTAGGAATTAAAGACCCGACTCACTTCAGCATTGGTGTTGACTTTACCCGAGGGTACTGATGGTTTTGTTGTATATTGTGATGCTTCAAGAGTCGGAATGGGATGTGTGTTGATGCAGCGTGGAAAGGTAATAGCATATTCCTTGAGACAGCTAAAAGTTCATGAATAGAATTACCCGACCCATGATCTTAAGTTGGCTGCGGTGGTGTTTGCAGTGAAGATATGACGGTATTACTTGTATGGGGTCCATGTGGATGTATTTACGGATCACAAGAGCTTACAATATGTTTTCACACAGAAGGAT
The DNA here is from genome assembly GCA_018107945.1 of Datura stramonium. Taxonomy (NCBI): domain Eukaryota; kingdom Viridiplantae; phylum Streptophyta; class Magnoliopsida; order Solanales; family Solanaceae; genus Datura; species Datura stramonium. The sequence continues at coordinate 51,840 of JACEIK010004010.1, forward strand.
CTAAATCTTCGGCGAAGGAGGAGGTTGGAGTTACTAAAGGACTACGACATGAGTGTCCTCTACCATCCGGGCAAGGCTAATGTTGTTGCGGATGTGCTTAGTAGGCTCTCTATGGAGAGTGTGTCCCACGTGGAGGAGGGAAGGAAGGAGTTGGTTAAGGATGTCCACCGACATGCAAGACTGGGAGTTAGATTGATTGACTCGACTGACGGCGAAATTATTGTGCAAAATGGGTCAGAATCGTCCTTAGTGGTTGATTTCAAATCTAGGCAGGATGAGGATCCGACTTTGAGAAAGCTGAAGGAAATAGTGCAGAGTCAAAAGGTGGAGGTTTTCTCCCAAGGGGGAGATGGGGTGCTATGATACTAGGGTCAACTCTGTGTTTCGAACGTTGATAATTTGAGAGTTCAGATATTGCATGAGGCACATGGTATGAGATATTCTATCCATCCGGGATCCACGAAGATGTATTGGGACTTGCAAGAAATCTATTGCTAGAATGGTATGAAGAAGGATATTGCGGAGTTCATAGCTAAATGTCCAAATTGTCAGCAAGTGAAGGTCAAGCATCAAAAATCGGGAGGTGTACTTCAGGATATTCGCATTCCCACTTGGAAGTGGGAGGAAATAAATATGGATTTTTCTAAAGGCCTACCTCGTACTTGCCGACACTATGACTCCATTTGGGTGGTAATAGACAGGTTAACTAAGGCTGCACACTTTTTACCATTAAAGACCACATATTCAGTGGATGATTATGCTAAGTTGTATATTCGGGAGTTCGTTCGACTTCATGGAGTGCCCTTCTCTATTATTTCAGGCCGAGGTACTCAGTTTACTTCTCAATTCTGGCGTTCTTTTCATAAGGGACTTGGGACTCAGATTAAGCTTAGCACAGAATTCCATCCGCAGATGGATGGCCAGGAGGAACGAACAATCCAGACTCTTGAGGATATGTTGAGGGCATGTGTTATGGATTTTAAAGGTAGTTTGGATGATCATTTTCCCTTGATCAAGTTTGCTTATAATAACAGTTATCACTCCAGTATCCAGATGCCACCTTTCGAGGCCCTCTATGGGCGAAGGTGTAGATCTCCCATCGGATGGTTTGACGTTGGAGAGGCAACTTTTATAGGGCCAGTTGCGGTTCACAAGGCGATGGTGAAGGTCCAGTTGATAAGGGATCGGTTGAAAACTGCTCAGAGTCGTCAGAAAATGTATGTTGATGTGAGGAGGAGATTTGGAGTTTGAAGGGAGTCATACGGTTCGGAAAGAAAGGGAAACTCAGTCCTTGCTATGTTGGCCCCTACCGAGTTGTGATAAGAGTTGGTAAGGTGGAATATGAGTTGGACATGCCATCGGAGTTATCTTCCCGAAGCGGATATGATGGCTAGATATCCACATTTGTTCTCTATTGGCTCGGCTCCGACTTGAGGTATCAGTTTTTCCTTATGACTCTATCTAGTTTTCATGTTCAGTTAATTTGTGCAAGTTTCTTTTATGTGAATGAATGTATATGTGAAATATGAAATCATCTCAGCCATGTGGTTCTATTCGGAGGTAATCATTTCGTGAAAATCTCAGTTAAAATAATCAGTATTGGAGTATGATAATTGCATGTTGTTGTTTCTACTTGTTTCTAACATTCGAGGACAAATTTTATCATAGGGGAGATATTGTAATACCTCAGAAATGCTTAAGAGTAGACCCAGGAAGCTAAAATGCAAAATTGCTGAAAGTGGGGAAAAGTTGCAGGACAACAGGTACAAAGACTCGTGGTAAGTAACATGAGTCGTCGTTGGTGGCCGTGGTTTCAGGTCTTCAGGTGGTAGTGTAAACAACGGTTGGTACGGTGACTGGTTGTGAGATACAATGGGTTGTCCTTTTCAGTCGTAGCTAGGATCAGGTTGACTGGTAGTGTAAACCACAGGCGGTACGACGACTCGTTGTGGGAAACAACGGGCCATTGTTAGTAGCCATGGGAAGGACTTAGGATTTTCATGTGACTTCCAACGGGCATCCCAACGACCCATTAATAGGAACCACGAGCCATGGTTTGTAATCTTTGTTGGAGATTAAGTTTTTCCAGTGGGGTTTGATAGAAGGAAACAATGACCCGTTGTTTTGTAGTGACGGGCCATCCTGATGGTCCGTTGTTTGATTCTGAGAATGGGTCTTCAGCAGTGCGTTCAACGAGAAGACAGGACGGACCATGGGTGGTCTCCATGACCCGTTGGTACCACCCGTGGGTTCCATCCGGCCAGTTTTCAGGGCAGGTTCATTAAGGGTATTTTTGACCTATTCATGCTTTTAGACACTAAACTACGTCGTTTTGGATATTTTCTGAGTGTGATAATATGCGTTAATTCCTTTATGCATGCCCATTCTCATGCAAGAACTTTAGAGAGAATTTTGGGAGACTCAAGGTCTTCTTCCCCAAGTTTCCATCAATTTCTTTGTGGGTATTCAAGGACCTTTGAGTCAATCCATTTCCAGGTATGTAGGGTTTTAGAATGGGTGAAATTCTTCCTCACCCATGCCCAAATTTTGATTTAAATCATGAATCCTCCTATCCAAGTTCTATGGGGTTTTACCCAAATGCATGAAAAGTGATTTCTCTTTATGGGTATGATATAATTGAGTTTTAATTATGGAATTATAAATGATGGGAAAGTTTTATATTATTTTCTTCAAAATCATGTTTCAATATTTTAAATCTAAATTGTCCATTCAATTAAAGTTCATGGAAGTTATGATTTAGGATGAATATTCAATATTTTGAATTTATTGATGACGGAAAAGCATGAATTCAAGTTACCCATGTTTATGTGCATATTTTGAAAGAATTTAATATGATGAAGTATTGGGAAATGTCCATGTGTTGATAAATGATTTACGATTTATAAACGAATTACATGATTTATCGATTTATGATGTTGGCCAATGAAAAGGGCTTTTGACTCTTGGCTAAGCACGTTTTAAAGGGGATCAACGATGATAAATGTTATATTTTACCCAATGAATCTTAATACATGATGTTATTGATTTATGTATGAGCCTATATG
>JACEIK010004010.1:60599-77418 GCA_018107945.1 Datura stramonium
TTCCACCATTGTTGTAAGAGCTTGTGAAGCAAATTTGTGAAGCTAATGTGATGAATGTGAGGGGAATCCTCTTGGTATCTTCTCTCTATCTTTAAATATGCTTGACTAATTTTCTAGATAGACGTATATTCATGGTGGGTTTGTTAATTTGTTTTGATTTTGATAAATTTCTCTTGGATTCTTATTGAAATTGTAGATCTATTATCTTCTCCTAAGTTATAATTGCCAAAATTAATGGGTTGCAAACATGAATTGTGCTTTGCTTTTCTTTATTTTTCTTGAGAGATAAAGGTGAGAATTGGGTGATAGTATATCAGTGAGGAGTTAGAGTGTTTGTGTGTGGGATTAATCTAGAGATAGTTAAAAGCCACATTTTCACTCCATTAAAGGTCAAGGATAGAAATAGCTAGTCCTTCCTCAAGCTTGTGTGGTTGATTACTTGAATTGGCTTTGGGGTTTGAAAGAACCCAAGGCATAAACATTCTTATGATTGAAAAACAAGAGAATATGAATTATCCACTGCTATCTATGCTTAATATGTGTAAGGCATTGAAGAAATTATCGATTTAGTTGTGATCTACTATAGAATGCCCCTATCCATATCACTTATGATTACTTCAATTGGAATTCCCCCCAATTCATCGTAATTTAGAATTAGATCGTTATTTCCCTTTAATTTCCCCCAATTTTACTTTTCAAATGTTGAACAATTATGTGCTCTAGTTTGAAATAGTTTATAACTCTTGAAATATTGACTAAAGTCTCTGTGGGATTCGACCTCGACATCAATCGAGAATATTTGTTTTGATACAAAGACCATTTACACTGCTTCGTGAAAAAAAGAGTGTAGTTTAGACGTTATCACGGAGGTATATCCCAAAGTCAATTTCCCACTCGGTAGGGAATCTTGGAAGATCATCTGGGAACACCTTTAGATACTTACAAACAATATGAACTGACTGGAGAGTCAGAGTTTTGGACTGAGAATACTTAACCCAGACTAAATGATATATACAACCCTTGGAAATAATATATTGGCATAAGATAGGAGACAAAGTGATTTACAAGCACTGCAGAACTATCATTCCATTCAAGGATTGGTTCACCCAAAAATCAGAAATTGGATTCTACAATTTGACTAAAGCATAACAAGAATACAACCAATCCATGCCAAAGATAACTTTCAAGTTTGTCATGTCTCGACTTTCTGGAGAACTGTAACTGGCCAATTTCTATATACCGTTTGGGTTAAAGCTGACTCCTCAACAAGAGTAGAGACTAAGAAGGATTTTTGGAGGATTTCGGGACTGACACCAAAACTGAAAGAACCATAAGGAGTCATGAAGGATAATGTGTCTCTTAGATCTAGCAATTCATAAACATCAAGGTGGTAAACTCGTAAAATACCCATGACACATTAGGTGAGTTCTCCTACTCATAACATGATAAAAGTGCATAGAAACGGTTCTGGTACTGACCGCCACCTGCACTAGATTATGTGCCCTACTAGGATGGGCAAACTACTGAAGCTGCAGAAGAGGTGGCTTGGGCGCGCCTTTTCCGTCACCCTATCTATCTAAAGGACAATATCTAAGTCTGGGACTAGGCTTCCCACACCCAAAGCAAGCATCTGAACCAATCAAGCACTTTCTATGGTGGTTCCTACCACACTTTTTGAAAGTTGGGAATGTGCGCCCTCTGAACATACTCCCTTAAGTCTACCCTTCTGATCACCTCTAGTATTGAATGGGAAGTTAGTTGACGATGGAGATGAGGCTGATGACCTCTGATGGGACTATGAGCAATGCCCACCACCTGTCCTCTATTGAGAGTACTCAAAGTTCCCTATCCTATCCCTCTTGGTCTCCCTCTCCTTCAACTTCTCCTTCTCAATCTACTGAGCATGAATTATAAGTCAAGATATATCCATTTCACTAATAAGCATAGTGGTCCTCCACTCCTTGACCACTAAATCTGAGACTCCCAGTGAAAACTTTCTCATTCGAGCCCTAGTGTCAGCAACTATCTCTGGAGCATACATAGACAGTCGGGTGAACTTCAAGGCATACTCATGAAACAGTCATATTATTCTGCTTCAGGTTGATGAACTCTTTAAACTTTGCTTTCTTCATCTCCTAGGGAAAGAATCTGTCCAGCAGAGCTATAAAACACACATCCAAATCAATAGGAGCTGCGCCACCCCTACGATCTTCCTTCCACTACTGAACCATATGTAAGCTACCCTCTTAAAATAATAAGAGGTCAAGTATGCACTCTCCTCTCATGGGATCCCCATAATTTGAGAAATCTTCCAGATCTCATCAATGAACTCCTGAGGATCCTCATCCATCTTCGAACAATGAAACTTTGGCGGCTTCATCCTGGTAAAGTCTCGCATCTTAGCCACTGCAGCACTCCCTATTTGGGTTCACAGGTGCAACTTCCTGTTGGTTGACCTAAGACATCATGTCCTATGCAAACATCTAAAAAGCATCCCTAAACTCTGCATGAGTCGCCTACTCATTTAAAGGGTATGTTGGAGCTGGTGGGGATGGCTATTTCCTATTTCATTGCCATTGCCATTTTTTCTTCCATTGGCTCTTTGGGGAGCCATTTTCTTCAAATTCGTATAGTACATGTTAGAATATGAAGGAGAGTTGGACTTCATCACACAATACAGAACATGAAAGAAGGAAATTTTTCTAAAACGTCTAATAGCCTTGTCATCATAAGTGTGGCGTGCTTCACACCCCCATGAAAAAGACTCTGGTTAACGTGGATTTTAGATATTCTAGGACACACCTAATCCTGATGCTCTGATACCAAGTTTGTCAATGACCAGAGCACAAACCCTAGAAGAAACATGGGATTTAGAACTATGAATGTCTCCAAATTAACCCATGGTAAATTCATGAAATAAGCATAAGCATACAACTAAAAGGAAGAAAATCATAAGAGATAGCATAACAGAAAGTTTGAGATATCATAAAACGTATAAACTAGGACAACAAGTTAAAATACTGAATATCCATACAACATAGTTTGAAAAAGCCTCAAAACATAAGATGAGCTGAAGGGACAAACCCCCAACTAGCTCTACTAAGTGGGTAACTAAAATGAAAAAAAGAAGACATAAATAAAAAATGTCATCCTCGACTAATGAGGACTCACCAAGACTGAGCTGAATGTTAGATAAGAGCGAATCTAGCAGCGGGGCTGAGATTGAACACTGTAATCTATATCATGAGATAATATAGCACAAAAAATATCCGATCAATACTTTGAATATACTGAGTATAGAGGATAAGTAAAATATGAGAGTAATGACAACATGCTATAAATAATGATCGTGAGATAATCATAAAAAAACATGAGCTTTTCATCAAAATCTATAGTATAATGACCCAAGGTTTTGAAAACAAAATCATAAAGCTTAATATGTTTGAAATCATAAGTAAACATCATCAACTGATCGATGGGTCAAAAATACTATAATTCATAACGTCATGAAACATAAAACCCTTGAAACAGGTCGAGCCTTTATGTTGAGTAGTATCAAGATTGAAGAAGAAACGAGTCATGCCTTTAAGTCTTGAAATCTTCTCTCACACGCATCGTACCACTGAAATTTGACCTTCTTATGAGTCAAACTGGTCAAAGGTGAGGCAATGGGTGACAATTCCTCTACTAACCTCTTATAGTAACCAGCTAACCCAAAAAGCTTCTAATATCGACACGATTGACCGGTCTATGCCAGTTCTTTCACCGCCTCAATCTTTTGAGAGTCTACTCGTACACTCTAACTAGATACCACTTGCCCATGAAATGCAGCAGAATTAAGATAAAACTCACACTTGCTGAACTTAGCAAATAGCTAATTGTCCATAAGAGTCTACAACATAATCATCAAATGAGAAGCATACTCCTCCTCATTACGAGAGTACACAAGGATATCGTTTATGAAGGAAATGATGAACATATCTAAATACTACTTAAATACCCTATTAATAATATCTGTAAAAGCTGGCGATTGCAAAAGTCCCTAGGAGAAGGGACATAAGTACAAAGGATGCACTGGTATGTAAGATTGAAATTTTTAAATAAATCAATGCCAAAGATAAAATGAACTAGAGAAGGGAATAGAAACAACGTAACAGTCTTGAACCTGTTAACATAAATAATGGCAAATAATAGATGAACATAACTTAGAAGATTAGGTAGAGAGATAATCTATAACTCTGCAACTTGCTGCCCAATATGCAGATGTTGTTCATGAGTATAACATAACAGACTCAAATGTCAACACTTTTGATACTTGGATCGGCGTTTATGAGAATTTTCACGACCCGAGTTCACACCCTAGACGCGACACCGTACTTTGGATCACAAGTATCCTCAAGAAAACCCATGGTAAAGCATACTTCTACTAAGATAGATCTGATAAAAAATAATAATAAATGGAAGATGACTAAGGAAACGAGAAAATATTGATTTATAACATAAAAATCTGAGCATACACTGAAAACTCAAACTGAATCTATAAACATTGTCTGAAAGCCTTCTAAAAAAGGAACTGATGAGTTATTGGGACAAACCCCCAGCTAACTCTAATATCTGGAAATTAAAACTTAAAAGCATAACTGAAAAGAAAACTCTGGCCCTTGACAGATGAGGACTCACCACTAGAAGCTGCTGGAGAATCACTAAGAGGAACTAGCTGTAATGCTAAGGTAGGGTAACAGAGCCTATACCATAAAATGATATAGCACATAGAAATATGTGATCAGTACTTTGAATGTACTGAGTATGTGGGGCATAATTTAAACATAGAAATACTGATATTATGCAAATATAATGGAAAGACATGCAAAGACCATATTTGGAATCGTAAGTACTGAAAGAAACTGAAAATTTAACAATACTAAAGAACTAATAGCTGTCTTAAGGTCATAAGAAAATACTGAAATTTGGAATATTGAACTAAAATGGAGACTATGACTGTACTGGTCTGAATTGTACTGTGGGAGAGCCTATAACCGACATGTAATCACGTGAGCTAGATGTGGAGTTCTATGTATAAACCCTATCGAAGAGAGCCCACTGTACCTTGCAAGAGTATAGTGGATGAGCTATGTGATCACTCTCTGGGGCCCATTCGAGCTAATAACATATGGTGGCACATAGTTTTGGGAATCTGTATGTGCTGAACCCAACCCTCTTTGTGATAGATACTACTTCCACTGAAAACCTATTTATGTCTAATTTGCTGATAGCTCGAAACTAATATCCTAGGACTAAGTCAAAACTTACTTATCTGAAGTGTTTTGAGAGTTTAAGAACATGAAAGAAATTGTGTTCTAAGACTTGTCAGAGCTGCTTTGGCTAAAAGTATCGTGACAGTCTAAAGAACGACAATCATGTTATAAACTGATACTTCTGAGCTTAATAAAAGACAGATAAAGAGTCAAACTGATCAGCTGACATTTTCGGAAAATACTGAGTGTATTCATAGTCTGAAATAATAACTTTAAGTCAAATCATACAAGCTAAGGATTTATGCTCAAATTACATTCCATGAAAAAACATACAACATTCTAAACCAACTTTTAAATCATGAAGAATTAACCCAAATATCTTAATAAACTAGGGAGAAGAACTTATTATGAAATCTACCTAGAAGAGATAAAAATGATATGTTAGGGTGATAAAAATTAGCAAGAAAATTGGAGTTTAAGAACATTCAAAATTTATTTGAAAAAGCCCTAATTCATAACTATTGTAGAGCTAGAATAGAAAAGGCTTCTGAGGGAAATCTGTGGAACACAAGGATGGAAGAATCCCTTTGTTGAATTCCCACATACTTGAAGGAGAATTTCTATGAAGAAGCTCTTGGAATTTGGAGAGGAGTCAGAACCCTAGTCCTTTCCTTGAGAATTTCGTCTGAGTCTTCTACATATTGGTCTTGAGAGAAAAGTGAGAAATGAGGGAGGAAGATCGACTAAACCTCTTAATCCTATGATAATATACTCAGAAATAATGTAGTTTAGGTGCTAGGATCTTAGTATTTGACAAAAATATCCCTGGGTAACCGTTTCAAAAGTTGACTGTCCAGATCTAACGGGCCTCACAACAAGTCGAAGGTTGTGACCATGACTCACTGGTGCAACTGTTGTCTCTAGTTTGGTAATTTACTTTTTCTAGAACATCACTACGGAAGACACAATGACTCATTGGTTGAAACAATGGGTCATTGTCACTACTCCTCCTAGCTACTGGAAATTCTGAATGATTCCTGGGCTTGACCATCATACAGGAACAACAACTCGTTGAATGAGACAACGAATCATTGTTGCCACTCATTATCATTGGATGAGGTTTGAACCAACTCTTAATATCCCCCACAGATGGACAGGACGACCAGTTATCCGAATAATGGGTTGTTGTTTCCATTCATTGTCACTGGGTGACTTATGTAATTTTTGGATCTCACCCAATGGCTATATAGGATGAGTCCTTATATCAGAAAATGACTCATCTTTGGCCTATTGTTTGAGAGAAGGAATTTAGTAGGATTCTGGACTAGGTTACAATGAGTGAGAGGATGGCCTATTACTTATTGCAACGATTCATTTTATGGCTTTTTGGTACCCTGGAGGAAATTTGTTGGATCTTACAATGACTCTTCTGATGGGTCATTATTCTTGACAACGACTCATTAGTTGAGTCATTCTGAGGCAAGATTTTCTAGTTTCTTTTTTGGTTTTACATTCCAAGTCTGAGTTTAGTATAAGAAACTTTTGGGATGTTCCAATATCTCCCTATGGGAATAATTGTTCTTGAATAAAGACTAAGTAGGATGAAATACTTATGGAAAGAGTTTCAATCCTGAACTGAAAACTAATAACTAATTACAGAAGGAGTGATTGACTCCGAACTGAGATAGACATATAGATTGAGTTATGCTACTAAAACATGACTAGAGCTAAAGAGTATGGAACTGAACAGAGTACTGTGGAGGAATTTAGTACTTGATGCAGAAGCTAAGCTTGAAGGGAATAGGTGAGGGTATTTAGCCATCATGTTTGCTTCTACTTCCCATGTGGCTCCCTCGACTAGCTGGTTCCTCCACAAAACCTTTACTGAAGCGACCACCTTATTTCTCAGTTGACACACCTAATGGTCTAGGATCTAAACTAGAACTTCTTGGTAAGAGATTCTGTCCTTTACCTCTACACTCTCTAGAGGCACTATTGAGGTGGGTCACTGATGTATTTCTTCCGTAAGGACACATGAAAGACTGGGTGCACCGGTGCTATCTCCTCAGGTAATTCCATCTCATAAGCCACATTGCTAATGCGTCTCAAGATCCTATAAGGGCCAACATATCTAGGACTGAACATTCCTTTCTTCCCAAATATCATCACCCCCTTCATAAGTGAGATTTATAGATATACCCAATCATCTATAGGAAACACTAACTCCCTTCTTCTTACATCCGCATACAATTCTATCAGCTTTGATCGGTGTTCAACCATTCCTTGACAAGTTGAACCTTCTGCATGGCCTCATGTACTGAATCAGGTCCTATCAAGGAAGCTTCACCAATCTAAAATCACCCTATCGGAGATCTATACCTCCTACCATATAATTCCTTAGATGGGGCCATTTAAATTCTGGAGTAGTAGCTATTGTTGTATGCAAACTCGATGAGAGGTAGGTGATCATCCCAACAACCCTTGAAATCAATCAGGCAAGCCCTCAACATATCCTCTAAAGTTTGAATAATTTTCTCGGCCTAGCCATCTGTCTGTGCATGAAAAGCTATGCTGAGCTTGACTTGAGTACCAAGTCCCTTCTTAAATGACTTCTAGAAGTGTGAGGTGAATTGAGTACCCGTATCTAAAATGATGGACAAGGGAACCTCGTGTAATCTGACTAACTCCCGGATGTACAACCTAGTATAATCCTTTGCTAATTCTATGTTCTTAATTGGTAGGAAATGTGTTGACTTAGTCATTCGATCTACAACCACCTAAATTGAGTCATGATGTCGGTGAGTACGAGGTAAGCCTGTGATGAAGTCCATGTTTACTTCTTCCTACTTCTAAGTAGGAACGCTAATATCCTTATTCATACCCCCCAAGTCTCTAATGTTCTACTTTAACCTATTGGCAATTTGGACACTTAGCCATAAATTCTGCGATGTCCTTCTTTGTGCCATTCCACTAGTAGACTTCCCGTAAATCATGGTACATCTTGGTGGAACTTGGGTGGATAGAGTATCTGGTGCTGTGATCTTCCGTTAATATCTTCTACCTTAAGTCATCTACATCTGGAACACACAACCTGTCCTAGTAATGGAGCTCACCATCTCCCCCTTTGGAGAATGCTTCCACCTCTTTCCTTCGGACCGCTTCCTTCAACTTAGGTAAATTAGGTCTTCATCCTATTTTTACTTAACCTCTACCATGTCACGATCGGAACATAAAACCCAAATAAGAACCGAGACAAGGATCCCCGAGAGACCCTAAGTCGACCTATGGCATGAACATACATCCAACTCAATCAATTGAACATAAGGATTGACATGATAATCTTAGAGGAACCTCTTCATAATTTATTTTGTCTTTCAAACCCACGCTGCCCACCGGGACAACTAGAGCTAGATCACCCAAACACTTCTTTAAGAGCGATACATGGAATACATGATGCAAATAAGATAATTCTAAAGGAAACTCCAATTCATATGCCACCTTGCCAACTCGTTTCACGATCATGTAGGGGCCAACAGAACGAGGGCTGAGTTTTCCTTTCTTCCCGAACAGCATCACTCCCTTTATGGGAGACACCTTCAGAAACACCTAATCATCCACTTTGAACTCGAGTTCTCTCCTTCTCACGTCGGCATAAGACTTTTGGTGACTTTGAGCTATTTTCAACCTATCTCGTAAGAGCTTAAACTTTCCCATAGCCTCATGGACTGAATCTGGCCCTATTATTGCAGCTTCACCAACATTGAACCAACCAATAGGCGATCTACATCTCCGCCCATAGAGAGCCTCAAATGGAGCCATCTGAATACTAGAATGGTAGTTGTTATTGTATGCAAACTCGATAAGAGGCAAATGATTATCCCAACTACCTTTGAAGTCAATCACGCATGCTCTCAACATGTCTTCGAGAGTTTGAATTGTCCGCCGCTTGACCATCCGTTTGCGGGTGAAATGTTGTTTTGAGCTTAACCTGAGTACCATATCCTTTTTGAAACGACCTCCAAAACTGAGAGGTAAATTGGGTACCTCTATCTAATATATAGAAGAATAAAGGCACTCTATGCAACCGAACTAGCTATTAGATGTATAGTTTGGCATAATCCTTCGTTAAACCCGTGGTTTTGATTGGTAGGAAATGAGCGGCTTTGGTCAACCTATCTATAACAACCCAAATGGAGTCATATTGTCATCGACTGCGAGGCAACCCTGTGATGAAGTCCATATTGATTTCTTCCAACTTCCAAGTAGGACTATTATATCCTGAAGCACACCTCTTGGTCTCTAATGCTCGACCTTCACTTGCTGACAATTTGGACACTTAGCTACAAATTCTACAATGCCCTTCTTCATGCCATTCCACCAATAGACTTCCTGTGAGTCATGGTACATATTGGTGGCACCTGTATGGATTAAATATCTTGAACCGTGAGCCTCATTCAACATCCGATTTCTCAAATCATCAACTTCCAGGATACACAAGTAACCCTGGTATCGAAGCACACCATCTCCCTCTTTGGGGAAGACCTCCATCTTCTGATTTTGCACGTCTTCCTTTATCATTACCAAAATCGGATCCTCATCTTGTCTAGCTCTCACATCAGTTACCAAGGATGATTCGAATTTGCACTGAACAATAACACCGGCATTGGTCGAGTCAACCAACCGAACTCCCAACCTTGCAAGTCGATCCACGTCTTTCATCAGCTCCTTCTTTCCCTCATCTACATGGGACACACTTTCCTTTGAGAGTCTACTAAGTGTTTCTGCTACCACGTTAGCCTTCCTCAGATGATAAAGAGCACTAATATCATAATCATTAAGTAGCTCCAACCACCTCCTTTGTTGAAGATTGAGATCCTTCATGGTGAACACATATTGTAGACTCTTATGATCTGTAAACACATCCATGTGGACTCTGTAAAAATAGTGCCTCCAAATCTTCAAGGAGAATACCAGTGCGGCCAGTTCCATATCAATAGTCGGGTAATTCTTCTCATGGACTTTCATCTGTCTGGAGGCATATGCTATAAGCTTTCCATGCTACATCAATACACACCAAATTCCAATCCTTGAAGCATCACAATACACCACAAACCCATCGGTACCCTTGGGTAGAGTTAACACCGGTGCTGAAGTAAGTCGAGTCTTTACTCCTGAAAGCTCCTCTTGCAATCCTCCGACCATTGAAATTTCACTTTATTTTGGGTCAATTTGTTCAATGAAGTTGTAATGGATGAAAAACCCTCAACAAACCTTCGATAGTAGCCAGCTAGGCCTAAGAAGCTTTGGATATTTGAAGGATTCACCGGTCTAGGCCAATTCTTCACCGCTTCTATTTTCTGAGAGTCCACTTGTATGCCCTCACTTCATACCACATGGCCCAAAAACGCTACCTAGTTCAACCTGTTATACCCCAAGAACCCAAGGATCAAACCCGAAACTGAAATTAGAGAAAAACTAAAAATTCGCACCAGGTCACAGAACGACTCGTGAGGTGAGTCGTGAGGAGGGACCATGAGTCGCGAGGTGAATCATGGTCAGCATGTTGTGGCAAGGCCTGGGTGAGGAGGCCATGGTCTTGACCACGAGTCGTGGTCATACCTCACAACTCGTGAGGTCACCAGTGGTCAACCCTGGAGATTTGGCAAGTGGGATGGGCAGTGTAGGCCACGGAAGGTGACCATGAGTCGTGTTATGAACTCATGACTCGTGAAGTCACTCGTGGGGTTCCCTTGGAGGTTAGGGTAGTGGACTAAACGGATTAAGGCGATGAGTCGTGCCCTGTGGAAACGATTCGTTTGGTCCCTCGTGAGGACTGGCGACTAGAAATTCCTACATTTTAATAAGGGTGTTTTTGTAACTTCTTAAGTCCCTAAGGCATAAACTATGTCGTTTTGGATATTTTCTGAGTGTGCTAAGAGGAGTTAAGTCCCTATTGCATGCCCATTCTTATGCAAAAGCTTAGAGAGGTTTTTGGGAGACTCAAGGCCTTCTTCCCCAAATTTTCATCAATTTATTTGTTGGTGTTCAAGGAACTTTAAGTTCATCCATTCCTAGGTATGTAGGGTTTTTAAATGGGTAGAATTCTTCCTCACCCATGCCCAATTTCGATTAAAGTTATGAATCCTCCTATTCAAGTCTATGGTGTTTTTCCCAAATGCATGAAAGTGTGATTTCTCTTTATGGGTATGATTTAATTGAGTTTTTAATTATTGAAATTTGAATGATGGGAAGGTTTTATCATTATTTTCCATTAATCATGTTTCAAGCTTTCAAATCCAAATTTCCCATTTGATGAAAGTTCATGGAAGTTATGATTTTTGATGAATACTCTATAATTTGATAACTTATCGAAGAACGATCGAAAACTTGTAATTTCTCGGGGATCTAGAAAGAAGAAATACTTACTTTAAGCCTAGGATTGTATTAACACTAGTTTGGAGCAATTCTATTCACTTGGGATCGGTGGGACGACGATTCGCCGGGCGAATTTCATGAAACTAACTCCGTAGAAATGCTCCCTGCAGCCTTATACTTCAATACCCGAAGTTAATTTGATTTTTGATGGCGTTTGGCAGCGTAATCAGAAGAAAATTATATGAACCCTTCTTCCTTATCTCTGTTATGGTCGTGAGTATATAAGGAAAATGATATAAAGTTTAAGGGTGAGGCCTATTTATACTTGTAGTCGGATGCATAGCAACATGGCATGTTTGCCAACGAACCGTTTTGGCTCTGTGCCACGTTGGCTAACGCGGAGATAGGGGCTCCGTGCCTCTTTGCCCCTTTGGCAGCTCGGTTCGACCTCCCTTCACAAAATCCCAACTTGGCACTCATTCGGCCTTTTCCCGGGCCCTTTCCTTGCACGTAAGGAATCCTAAAACTTCAAACCAACATGCGAATAGGCCAACTACATGCTAGAAACTTACAAAGTGTAACATCCTCCCCCCCCTTAAGAACATTCTTCGTCGAATGTTAACCTTTGCTTGCAAGAACCTTAACTTGCATATTACTTGTTCTGGAGAAATTTCGGCAGAGTCTCCCTTGTATTATGGACTATCCAAAAACCCTGAAATGCAGAAAAGCCCAATACAGGTATTCCACATAATACTATGGCATTTATTTCATGATAAACTGAAGTCAATTACTTCACATATACACGTATATAATAAAACTCATGAAACAACAATAACATCAACATACCTTCAGCTGCAAAATCCGACTAAATCTGAAATAGCTGAGGATATCTGGTTTTCATATCATCTTCTGCCTCCCAGGTCATCTCTTCTTGGTTCTTATTTCTCCATAATACCTTGACAGAAGCAACATCTTTAGTTCTCAATCTACAGATCTGCCGGTCTAGTATGGCTACTGGAGCTTCTTCATAAGCTAACTCCTCAGTGACTTGGACATCTTAGACTGGAACAGTCTGGGAGGGATCTCCTATGCACTTCCTCAGCATTGATACATGGAAAAATGGGTGAATGGATCCTAATTCTGGAGGCAAATCCAATTCATATGCCACCTGGCCTATCCTTCTGCGAATCTGATAAGGCCCAATAAACCTCGGACTGAGCTTGCCTTTCTTTCCAAATATCATCACCCCCTTCATCGGTGAAACCTTCAGGAATACCCAGTCACCCACATTAAATTCTAGGTTTCTTCACCGCACATCAGCATAGGATTTCTGGTGGCTCTGAGCAGTCAACAAATGTTCCCTGATAAGCTTTACTTTCTCTTTTGACTGATGAATAATATTTGGCCCAATTAATGCTGATTCTCCTCCCTCAAACCAACCAACTGGAGATCTGCACTTCTGCCCATACAACGCTTCATAAGGCGCCATATGAATTGCTGAATGATAACTGTTATTATAGGAAAATTCAATAAGCGGTAGATGTTCATCCCAGCTATCTCCAAAATCTAACACACACGCCCGTAACATATCCTCGAGCATCTGAATAGTACGTTCTTCTTGCCCGTCTGTCTGAGGATGGAAGGCTGTGCTCAGGTTAACCTGCGTCCCCAGGCCCCTCTGAAAAGATTTCCAAAACTTAGCTGTAAACCACGCCCCTCTATCGGATATAATTGACAATGGAACACCATGCAATTGGACTATTTCCCTAATATACAGCTCAGCATAATCATCGGCTGAAAAGGTAGCCCTAACTGGCAGAAACTGAGTTGATTTTGTCAACCTGTCAACAATTACCCAGATAGAATCATATTTATGCCTAGTGCGAGGTAACCCTACTACAAAATCCATGTTAACTGCTTCCCATTTCCATAAAGGCACGACTATATCCTATGTCAGTCCACCTGGTTTCTGATGTTCATCTTTTACCTGCTGGCAATTAGGACACTGAGCTACGAATTTAGCTATCCCCTATTTCATTCCCGTCCACCAGTAAATCTCTTCTACATCATGGTACATCTTTGTCGAACCCGGATGGAGAGATTAACGGGCATAGTGTACCTCGCCCATAATTTTCTAGCAAAGCCCTGCAACATATGAAACATTGAGGCGATTCCTATATCTCAAAACTCCATCCTCGGTTACCTGGAAATCTGTCACTTCCCCTCGCTGGACTCTATTTATGAGCTGAACCAGGCTAGGATCTTCATACTGCCGTTCTTTTACTTCCACAAGAAATGATTATACTGCGGTATTCTGGACTACCGCTCCATTGTCTCCTGATTCTACTATACGAACGGCTAAACTGGCCAACTGATGCAATTCTCGGGCCAATTCCTGCTGCTCGGGCTATAAAAATGCCAGTTTTCCCATGGATTTACAGCTAAGGGCATCCGCCACAAAATTGGCCCTTCCTGGGTGATACAAAATATTCACATCATAATCCTTTAACAGCTCCAACCAGCGACGCTGCCGCAAATTCAACTCTTTCTGGGTGAAAATATACTGCAGGCTCTTGTGATCAGTGAAAATATCTACATGGATGCCATACAAGTAGTGTCTCCATATTTTAAAGGCATAAATCACTACGGCTAACTCCAGGTCATGGATAGGGTAGTTCTTCTCATGATTCCTCAGTTGCCTAGAAGCATAAGCAATCACCTTACCATGCTGCATTAACAAGCATCCTAACCCAATACCCGAAGCATCACAATAAACTTCATAGCGTTCTATTCCTTCTGGATTTTAGCACTGGTGTTGATGTCAATCTGTCTTTCAGTTCCTGAAAGCTCTGCTCACATGCCTCAGTCCACTGGAATTTAGCTGCCTTCTACGTCAGTTTGGTTAAAGGTGCTGCTAAAGTGGAAAATCCTTCCATGAACATTCTGTAGTACCCGGCTAACCCCAGGAAACTACGTACTTCGGTCGGAGTGGTAGGTCTAGGACATGTTTTCACTGCTTCTATCTTCTGCGTATCCACCTGTATACCAGCATCTGACACAATATGACCCAAGAAGGGTACTGAATTCAGCCAAAATTCACATTTAGAAAATTTTGCATATAGCTAACGGTCTTTGAGAATCTGGAGCACTGTCCATAGATTATCCTGGTGGTCTACCTCTTAACGGGAATACACCAGAATATCATCAATAAATAATATCATGAACAAGTCCAGGTACGGTCTGAAAATATTGTTCATCAGGTCCATAACCACTACTGGGGCATTGGTTAGTCTGAAGGACATGACTAGGAACTCGAAGTGGCCATATCTGGTCCTGAAGGCAGTCTTTGGAATATCCCTTCCACGAACCCGAACTTTATGATATCCGGACCTTAAGTCAATCTTTGAGAAATACCTCGCTCCCTGTAGCTGATCAAACAAATTGTCTATTCTAGGGAGAGGGTACTAATTCTTGATGGTGACTTTATTCAGTTGTCGGTAATCTATACACATACGGAGGCAGCCATCCTTCTTTCTCACGAACAGAACTGGCGCACCCCATGGTGAGGTACTTGGCCTGATAAAGCCTTTGTCTAGAAAATCCTTCAATTGTTCCTTTAGTTCTCTAAGTTCAGCAGGAGCCGTTTGATATGGAGCGATGGATATAGGCTGGGTGCCTGGCAATAGATCAATTACAAAATCAATTTCCCTTTCTAGGGGAATACCAGGAAGCTCATCTAGAAATACGTCAGGAAATTCAGTGACCACTGGAATAGACTGAATGGTCGGAGGCTCTGCCCGAACATCCTGAACTCTAACAATATGATAAATACATCCTTTTGCTATCAATTTTCTCGCCCGAAGATGGAAAATAAACCTACATTTTGACGTAGCTGTACTACCTTTCCAATCCCGCACTGCCTCCCCTTGAAAGTGGAATCATACACTCTTGGTCCAACATTCGACATTGGCATAACAAGGATCTAACCAATCCATAACCATAATGGCATCAAAATCAACCATCTCTAGTTTGATCAAGTTTGCTGTAGTCTAACGATTGGCAACCTCTACTGTACACCCCCGATAGACCCTTCTGGATATAATAGAGTCAACAACGGGTGTAGACCCTAAGAAAGGTTGCTGAAGAAATTCCGGCATAATACTAAACTTTCGAGCCACTATTGGTGTAACATAGGACAAGGTGGATCCCGAATCTATCAACAAATAAGCAGGATGTGAGCAAATAGTCAGCATACCTGTCACAACATCTGGTGATTACTCTGAGTCCTGTCGCCCCGGTAATGCATACGTATGGTTTGTGCCCGTACCGGAACTGGAGGCCCCTAATCTTCCTCGGCCTCTACCTGCTGAAACTGAGGGCCTACGCCCTGCCGGGGATGCTGGAGATCGTGATCCTGTTGAGGACCTATCATGTCGATCCCGATCACCCTGATGATCTCGGGCAAAATAGCATGCCCGAGTTACGCTTGATAACTTAAATTAGTCTTTTTTAGCTAAGTTATTGTATACATTTTCAGGTGATTTTAGATAAATGTGAATATATGTGCTAACCAACATGATTAGTCCTTTTTTTGTAGGTTTTGATGATTTTGAGGAACTAATTCATAAGTTGGTGAAGGAAAGGAACAGAGTCGGAAGCAACGGGCGAAAGTCGGCAAGGAGTAGGCCATGGCAAGGCTGGCCGCGCCAGGCAGCGTGCGACGCTGTGCGTGTGCTGCGCCCAGCGCCGTGCCACGCCTATGCCAGGCAAGTGAGCAGACGCGACAGGCAGGCAGTGCACCAGCGCGCCAGCAACAGAGGAGTGTCAACGCGCTGCCCAAGCAGCGTGACACGCTGCCAACGCGACATGAAGGCTGCCTAGGGTCGATTTTTGGCAATTTCTAGAGAGCCTTCACATTACCTCCGTGTCACGGGGGCAGTGCTCCACGATACACTCTGTGACATGGAGCCGTTCCACAATAGGCTAAATTGTGCACGTTTTCCATTTACTATAAATAGGTCCCTTAGCTCCTAATTCCTTTTTCTCACGATTTTATTCTGGAAAACTGCCTAGGAGTGAAGGGAGAAGCGGGAGAACTCATCTAGGGTTTGGCAAATTCCCTTCTCATCTACCAAATTCTTGTAAGTATGTAGTTTAGTAGTAGTTTAGTTGTAGTTTTACGAACATGA